>JAJMHO010000172.1:0-30765 GCA_030566085.1 Geotrichum histeridarum
GCTTATTTTCTGCTGACGAAGATAATGATCCTGAGCGGAGCACACCTCGTCGTCGCCATACTACGTATGGCCATCGTCAAGTACCATCGAAACCAGAAAGAAAGCGTATATGGCGCAATCTGACTAGAGCCAAGACATTTGTCCCTAACAGATTTGCTGAAACGTTTACATTCAGAGGAACTAATAACAGAGGAACGAGTCCTGCGGGAGCTACGCCAGCTGGCAGGGCTGGAGCTACAAGAGGAGCAGATGCAGGATCTGTAAGATAACGCAAAACTAATTCGTAACAACATGTACATGAAAATATCCCTTTTTATTTAGCTTAGATAAAGTCGCCTCCTCCAAAGCCTCCAAATCCTCCTCCAAATCCTCCTCGACCACCACGACCTTGCCCAGGACCAGTTGGATCCCATCGAGCGCCAGGTGGTCTCATCAAGAAATCATCAGGATCTTCCGGGTTCATTCCTCCGCGGCCGCCTCGTCTCATGAGCTCATCCATAGTAGGGTGCATTCCTCCACCAGGTGGACCAGGGAATGGACCAAGCGAGGGATTAGGGCCCAAGCCAGGTGGGTTTAGATCTCTGTCGCCAATTGGCAAGAATGGCTGTTGAGGTCCGCTAGCTTGTGGGTTACTGCTACTACCAGGCATTCGCAGCTTTCCTGCAATCTCGTATTCATCTTCAAATCCAGGAGGGAACTCGCCCGACCTTGGCAGATATCGCTGCGAAGGTGCCGCGGAGGGGGGAGGGGTACCGTAGGGGGTTCCAGGACCATGTAATGCTGGGCTTGGACTTGATTCAGCTGCACTTCTGTCAGTCGATTCGCGCAGGATCCGCGAGGTCCCCGCATCACGCAACCTTGATGTCTCTGGTCGTTTGGTAGGCTCAATCAACCCCAGAGTTTCCAGGATAGAGCTGTCAAGCAGTGTCCATAATTCAGAAATATGATCGGCAGAAGCAAACACATCGGAGAAGTCTTCGGAGTCTCTGGATGGACTGAAAAAGCTAGTATTGACGTAGGACCCAACCTTTACTCGGCAAGAAGCATCTTCTTTGGAATCGGCCAATTGAGCAGTTATCTGAACATCGCTTGAAAAACGCTTGGAGACCTCAACCTCTAGGGTTTTAGATGTATTCTCATCTTTGTACTTGAAACTGTAAAAATTCGGTCCATTGGCTTTCCATGGGTATTGTACGAGACCTTAGCATAGTTAGCAACATGAAAGAGGTTCAATTCATTGATTTTGGCTTCTAACTTACTTGAAGATTCAGTCTTATTGTCACCGACTGCCGTCAATTTCAGATCATTCTCGAGTGCCCAAGCATGAACCAGCAAAGCAATAGCATCGTTTGGTGTCTCCAGTGCTGCAATTGCTTTCTCGTCGTTGTCAGTACTTCCAAGAAGAGCGGTTTTTATTGAATCGAACCTTCTTGAAACCGCCATGATGTGAATGTTTGGTGCAATGAGTTGGTGAAAGAAAAAATAGATCAATGGCTCCTAAAACTTTTTCAGCTGCAATACTTATGAACTTATAGGAAATTAAAAGAAGAAAAACAGAGAGTTCACAATTCTAAAGTTCACTTTTGGCTTGGTTAATGGGGGTTTAATATTGCTGGTAGTTGGTTTGCCACCATGTAGGAGCAAAAGAAAAAATGGGGTATCTTCCTACAGTGTATAAACGAAATTTGTTCCACTGTAGAACATCAATTTCCCGAATGCTTTATGTTTGTGTTCAACAGCGGACTAAAATGAAAACTAGATATATCAAGTCAAGCAGGACTTGAAATTGAAAGACGGTCAAGTTTATTGAGATTCTTGAGAATGTGCAAAAGGTAGGTTCTTATTGGGGGTTAAGCACACGTTGGACCGATAACCAGCAAGGAATGGCAGAGTTAAGGAAACCATGGGCAACGAATGCGAGTAGCCGGTCGTAGCACGCGACGGGCATTAGCTAACTAAACCGACTTGTTCGATAAAGCCAAGGTCTGTATTTCTGTCAAGATCATCTTTTCATGGATTATGGACAACATGAGCTGCAATATCTCGTCAGGGGACCCGACAAGCTTTGTAAAGTCGACATTACATGCTATCAAGTAGATACTATATGATTATGATCTAGAAAGTGAACTCATCAACCTAATCATCTGCCATTCACTAAATAGTGAGATGAAATATATTCCAAGCTCTCCATGAATTTACCACCACCTTCTAGAACCCTGTAACAGGTTGAATACTTTACCAGCAAAGGTCAAATCCCTATTTTTAGCATCAAAAGCAACCCTGTGGACTTCTTGCAAGATTTGACATAAAATTCGGAGCAAGTCTCTGCCAGGTACTTCACCCAGTTCCTGGTTTTGGTCGTCTCCTACACAAAGCGTCGTCAGCCTTTATTTGGCCGCTCAACTTCACCATATTAAGGTCTTAAATAGAAGATCCCTATCATTTTGAGCATTTGTAATAGAATTTAAGCAGTAATGCTGACTAGTCTAGTAGATATATATATATATGTGTGTGTTGTCTTTGCTCTGAGTGAGAACCACATGAAAAGAGGACCTGTTCAGGGCAGATTGTATCAAGGACTGTATTTTATCCGCTGTCACTCCTAATCCCAAATCTAAATCTGTTCACTTTCTTACACAGAACACAACCGAACATCTGAACAATGAAAATTGCATTTATTCACCCAGATCTGGGTATCGGTAAGATAGAAGCTTGTGTTTCTTTAGCGGTCTAAGTAGTTACAGGACTAACTGCAGTCGTGTGTTTTTGTTAGGTGGTGCTGAGCGCTTGGTTATCGATGCAGCACTTGGTCTGCAAGAACTTGGCCATTTTGTGACTATTTACACTTCGCACTTTGATCCAAAAAGAGCCTTTGATGAAGTTGCAAATGGCACCATTAAAGTGAAGGTTCTCGGTGACACCTTGGTTCCTAGGACTATCAAGGGCAAGTTCTCTATCGTGTGCGCCATGTTGAGACAGCTGCATTTGTTCTACAACCTTAAGGTTTTGGATGAGGGTGCTGCCTACGACGTGTTCATTGTGGATCAGCTCTCAATCTGCATCCCGTTCTTGAGACAGTATCTGCCAAATGGAAAGATCTTGTTCTACGGTCACTTCCCAGATAAGCTCCTGGCAGATCATACCTCGACTATCAAGCAAATCTACAGAGCACCTTTTGACTGGCTGGAGCAGTGGTCCACCGGATTGTCTGACGTTATTGTGGTCAACAGCAAGTTCACAAAGTCGGTTTACAGACAGGCATTCCCAAATCTAGACGTGGACCCTGATGTGCTTTATCCCTGCGTTCACACCAAGGACGCTCCAGTGGACCCTTCTAAGGTGTCCGGTCCCTTCAAGAAGAACTCTTATGTTCTGTCAATTAACCGCTTCGAGCCCCACAAAAAGGTCATGCTGGCACTTGAGTCATTTGCCAAAGCCATTGAGGATGTTCCTGGTGCTGCTGCTAGTCACAAGCTCATTCTTGCTGGTGGGTATGATGCTCGTCTTGAAGGCAATGTGTCATACTTTGCTTTGCTTCAGCGCAGATGTGAAACTCTCAAGTTGTCCTACGTCACAGTTTGGCCTACTGATGGTGCCTCTGCCCTGACTACCCCCTCTGTTCAAAAGGCTACTGTTGTTTTCCTGCCTTCCGTCGCCGACAGCATCAAGAAGCAATTGCTGCCCAACGCTTCATTGCTTTGTTACACACCTACCAATGAGCATTTTGGTATTGTCCCTCTTGAGGCAATGCTTGTGGGTACTCCCGTTCTTGCTACAAACACTGGAGGTCCTCTGGAAACAATTCTTCCAGGAAAGACTGGCTGGAACTGTGAGCCTACTGTCGCTGCATGGGCTCCTGTTGTGAAGCAGGTCTTGTTTGAAATGACCCCCGAGGAGCGGGCTACCATGTTTAAATACTCAAGAGAGCGAGTTTTCGCAGAGTTTTCAGAAACTCAGATGGCTCGTGAATTTGAGAAGTATGCACAGCAGGCTGTTGCTACCGAACGCCAGCCTGGTGTCGGTGATCTGCGACTCTTAGAAACTGTGGCAACCATTTTGTTCGCATTCATTGGACTGTTCATTTTTGTTCTCTTGAAGTTGGCCTTCTAGATTTTACACTTTTACTTGGGTTTGTGGATACTTGTTGCAAATAAATAATGCTTTAAAATACAAAAGAAAATAATAAAAGAACAGAGATGCAAAAACTATTGAGTTCATGAGATGCCACTGGGATATATGCTTATTGCTGGAGTTGCTGTTGCAATTGTTGTTGCTGTAATTGCTGAAGTTTCTGCTGCTGGAGCTTTTGGAGTTTCTGCTGCTGTAACTGTTGTTGTAATTGCTGTTGTTGCTGCTGATCTAGCTGCTGAATAGTGCCCTGAGGAGTGCCTGGAGTGGCAGCTCCGCCTGTAGCCATAGCAGCTGCCTGCTGCTGTTTCAATTGCATTTGTTGTAGTTGCATTAGCTTCTGTTGCTGGAGTTGCTGTTGATGTTTCATGAGCAAATGTTGTGGTCTTAAAATGTTGATGGGTCTGATAAAGTGAAGTTCGCTTGGGTTGCTGGGGTTGATGGCATTGGCTCTTCCCAGCAAGCCTCCCAAGGCTGAAGTTGTGCGGGAGCCTCGGGGAAGAAGCGCACCAGCCAGCATTTCGCGCATCTTGAAAAACTGGTTTTTGACGCGGGTAGGAAGCAAAACTTTGGTTTCTAATGGAACTGGTCTTGAACGAAGTACTCCCTCCATAACCTGCTGGACTTCTTCCTCGGGATCTAGTGACTCAGCGCCAAAAGCTTCGTTTTCATCAGCAAGCTGTTGCGAGTTACTAAGAGATGCTAATTTGATTTGGTTCTTTTTCTGGTAGTTGGCCAAGAGCACGTCATAAGGTGCGGATCGGCCGCGGACTGACCGTTTTGCATTCATGGAATGAGTCTTGCAAGTGAGAGATCTTGCGCAGAGGCCACCGTTGGGCAATGGGACACCACATTGTTTTTCAATATCAACAGGGTCTTTTGCTTTTGGTGTCGCTTTTGCCTTATCTTTTCTCGGCTTCTTAACTTTGCGTGGTGATAAATCGTCTTTTATATCCTCCAAGGTGGGTGGCTTCTCTCCGCGGGCCACGGCCGCTGCAGTCGCGGCCTCTAGCGCCAGGCGCCGCTTCTTGGTCATTGACGTCTTTCGCACTTTTTTGGTATCATTTGAAGCAGCATCCACGGATGCCAGAGAGAGCTTGCGCTTTTTCACTTTGGTAGCCGGTGTAGACTGTTCCGATGTATGCGACTCGGAATAATCAGATTGAGGAATGCTGTTTTGGGAGGGTGCGCTGGCACAAGACGACTCGATATGAAATGCGAGGGCTGATTTCCAAAAAGGCCTGGAACAATATGGGCAGATTCGAAGGTCCAGGTTTGATTTCAATGGATGTATCGTGTTTAGTAGTACTCTATCTTCACAGCTCATTACCGGAGCTGACGGATGCTTAGAAGAGGCAGACTCATGATTTTGCAATTTTGCATCTAGAAATTATTAGTCTGGCACAGAATCAATAGCAGAAAGGCATACCAGATTGCTCGAGCATCTGTGCATATTCAATCCAGTTTTTAGGGCTCGTCTGATCATCGTCCGCGTCGTTGTTGTCGTCATCAGGCTCTGCATCTCTGTGGCGGTTTAGCGGAGAAGACCTCACCCTAAAGACAATTTTCGAGGCATCTGCCGGGCTGTCAGCAAAGGCTTTTGCCAACAGTTCCTCGGAAGTTTTCATGACGTGAAACTCAAGTATTCGATCAAAAAACTAGACAAATGTTTTTTTTTTTGGTTTTATGTTTTAGATCCGGCGTGGTTTGATCATATCTCGTGTGGGATTGTGTGAAAAAGATGTCAAACTTGCTTTGTATCAAAAGTAAGTTGCAAATGTGGTTGTAATAATTCTATGCAAAAATAGGAACCGCAGGTACTCTTAGCAGTAGTCCTAGGTTGTTTGAAGGTTGGTTCGAGAACCCTTAGGTACGTATGAAGAGTTGAGTTAAGGGCAATGGCTGAAGGATGAAGGTGTTGGCTGCGATGAAGAAATTTATGCGGGGTTAGGGTCCTTTGTTGATGTATGAGACAACCCTGAATGTGCATACTATGGGGCGAACAGGTCAGCGACGTCATTAAAAATAGAATTTATAAAGAAAAAGTCTCAATAGAAAAGACACAGAAAGACTATGATGAAATTGGTTCAGAAACGTCATTAAATGGCTTGGAAGTACGGTGAAATAGCTGAAAATGGCTGGTTCTCCCGCTTCATTGGTATTTAGGTCCCACGCTAAAATTGTGTCCCTTGACATATTAGAAAACCCAAAAGAAATTGGATTATTTGGAATGTCAGGTAACGGCCGAGCTACGTTTAAGCAGGCCAAGTTGCAAAAAAATTTCATGTGCATAATTTTCCGGGGGGTCGTGGCCGCCGTTCAAGCCACAAGCCACAGATTTCATCATCATGCGAACCCTTTACGAAAAGAGCCAGCGAAGCCGTGAATTACGAGATGTAGAGTATTCTATAAAATAAATACCAAGCTGGTAATCAAATATCTTTGTTTAATAGGTTTTTGTAATTTTTATTCTTTTTATCCAAACGTTTTAGTTCTTGATTTTAAAATGAGCGTTGAATTTAGAGGTAGTTTTCAAAGCTTGTCTCCAATGTCCTTAGAAGTCATTTTCATGAAAAAAACTCCATTTTTATCCAATCCGATTGCGATTTGCCCCTTGCAGAATTCAGCCTCACACATACAAATAAATGTCCTTATTAGGAAGTTGTTTTGTGGCGATTTCTCTGGTTCAGGGCCACAGTCAAAATCAAAAAATTTGGGTTTTGTGTTTGTTACGCCACGGCACGTGATCCTGCTCAAGCCACAATTTTCTCCACGCAAAAGAGAAGAAATAACAGGCTGCCCATGAAGCGGACTTGAGTACAGTCAAAAGCTTTTAATAATATATATAAATTATAAATTGTCTATTATCAATCCAAAAGTTTTCTTTCTCTCCTTATTGTCATGTCTAGGGGCACGCCAGACGGTTGTTGTGGATTAAAACACCTATAATCTCCTCGTTTGTGTAAATAGTATGCCCATAGGCATTCAAGAGGTCCATTCTAATGATCTCTATTGAAAGAATTGCAGAGCCCCCAGAAATGGCCGAAATTCCAGACTCTATCGCAGACGCCGAGATTTCAGTCAGCCCTCAGGTGTCGGACTCAGCAGGCACAAAAAAGTATCCATGCCCGCATTGCCCACAAACCTTCACCCGCCAGCACAATCTCAAATCCCATCTTCTCATCCACTCACAAGAGAAAAAGTTCACCTGCGACACTTGCTCATCGAAATTCCGCAGAATTCATGACCTTAAACGCCACTTAAAACTTCATACCGGAGAACGACCTTACATTTGCAGGAAGTGCGGGCGCAGGTTTGCACGAGGTGACGCTCTAATAAGACACACAAAGGCTTCGGTGACCTGCGCTGTTGCGTTTGTGTCTCTAGAGGCATCCCGCGTAGATGGCTCGTCTCAAATGGACCCAGCAACCGAGCCTGCTGAGCAATATCCGTCCTCTCCCGTTAGCAGCACACCAATGACTCCTCCTCTAGCAAGACGTGAGGAATACCCTAAACGAAACTCAATTGCAGGTATCATGAATCATACTCATCTGCCATCTATCCTGAACTCAAGCACAGACGACGAGTCGCGCATGACACCCACTTCTCTATCCCTGCCTCCCATTGCCTCCCAACAACCTAGGATGCACCCTGGTCAGGGTCTCAATCTCCCAGTACATAAATCTCTCTCTGAAGAGCGCCCGGCGTCCCCTGTTCAGTACCATCTGACTCTTAAAGATCGTCCTTCAACAGCCAGCAACAATGAGAACGTTCATCAGGATTCAGGGATTAATAGTCATGATTTCAGCAAGTCACCATCACAGAATACGCATGTAACACAGTCAACTTCCACGGCGCTGGCATTTTACCAGCATCAGCAGCAGCCATCTGTGCCCATTTCTTTGGTCTCTCCTGCAGTTAGCTCACCTCCAAGCCGCTCCAGTGAGCCCAATTCACGTACTCCCAGTGTCTCAAATTTCAGCACTCTCATGTCAACACCCGGCAACTTTAATGAGACGAGCGTTGCCAATGAAGAGCCCCAGTATGTCTCTCACCAAGTTTCCATGTCGGCACATAAACCAAGCGTGAGCACTAGTGCTGGTCGTGATGCAGATCCATGGAAGTTAATCCGGGTACTAGAAAATCGCGTCCGAGCGTTAGAGGAACGGTTGAACAGTGCAGAGGGACGTGTTTCGTTCATGGAAGGACAGTTGAGTAACTCCCGTTAATTTTTGTTCTCATTTCTTTTTTTAATATTTATTTCGTGTTTGTTGTCCAGTAATTGCTTTTGAGCATCTTTTTGTTTGATACCAATAAATCCTTTGTTTGTCATTTCATTTTTGTTCTTGTAGGAGAGTTGATTGAAGTTCCCAGGTCTCTGGAAAGATTTGGTGTGGAGAGATTTGAAAACTCCCATCCCATCGGTGTTTGGTACAAGTATTGTGTAAGCTGATTTTTACCTGTCGAAAAAACTACACCTACCAAACCCTTCTCATCCCACCATATCTATACTCGACCTCACAACACATTCACGATGGTAGCAGGCTCTCCCGGTATGTCTATACAGATCACATAGCTTTAATACTTTTATTTTGTATATATATACATCTATGTGTTCTATCCCTTCTCTCGATATCCCTGTTGCTAATACATCTTTCTAGGCAGTGGCATTTCCAGTTGGACTCCTTCTCCCCCAGAGCGCGGCTCTTTTCCGCTCGACCATGACCATGACTGTTCCCACATTATGAAAGATTACATTGACTGTATCAAGATGGTTCAAGGAACCAATGCCCACAACTGCCGACTTCTGGCCAAGAGCTACTTGAACTGCAGGATGGATCAGTAAGTTTTTTTTTTTTTGATGCACTTGTTGGTTGGTTGACTTTGCTAACGCTGTCTAGTGGCCTTATGAACCGGGATGAATGGAAAAATTTAGGTCTGCCTGAAGACGACAAGCCTTTGACTAAGAAACCGACTAAGGCCGCCAACTCCAATTCCGACTCTAGCAATGATAAAAAATAGATCACCGCTCGTTCTTGTATATAATGTAAATATCCTTTCAATGTACCCAATCGTTTAGTTTGATAGTTTCTTCTGTCGGTTACTTTAAACAAGTCTATTGTTTCGCAAAATTTATCTCATTTGTTTTCTATTTCTTTGCTTTGAATTTAACTAGTGCTTAATTTTTTCTTTCCTCCTTCGTCCCCTTCCAGACCAACTGCCCTAATTCTAACGAACATGAACAGTGTTCTGGTGATGCAATGACTTCATTTCACCATAACGACCTCTGGCAACCGTAGTATCATATGCCTCAATGATACGGGTTTGTCCCTCATCTGCTTGAGAGAATGCAAATCCGCGCTGCTTGCGCATACGCTGAACTTGGCGCACCTTGCGAATAGCCTTTTGGAATTGCTCCATGCGAGGTCGGTAATCGGCAATATTGTACTTCTGGATCTCCTGCACGTAGTGGTATGACAGTGGTCGATACATTCGCTTATAGTACTTGAAAGCAAAGTCTCGTGCCAGACACATGATTGGAAGACAGAACAGAGTAGCCCAGAAAACAAGAGTAGGATACAAGTGTGGCAGAATACCCTTGTACTCGGGAGAGACATTGATGAGAGGAGCAATGGTGGCATAGGCAGGGAAAAATCCAAGCCATAACAGGAAGGATCCAGGGATGGCAATGATGGTAAACTTGTTCCACATGGTGGTGATAAGTGCGGCCTTGCCCAGAGCAGTGAAGATACAAACGGTGTACAATGCAGTACCCCAGGTCCAGTGGTCAGCAATCAATCCATCAGACAAACTGTTGCCATATCGGTAAGCGTAAGAAGCACCGACATAGAGAAGCAGGGAGTGGTAAAAGCCATTAAGAATCCATTCCCAGAAGTGGCGCACGTTAAAGAAGGCTCCACTCTGGCCAAGTCGGTAAAGCTGAGGGTATCGATCAAGGAGACGAGCAGACAAGAACTGGTCGAACACACCAATTACGAAAGGTGGCAGAACAGTGAAAAAGACATTGTAGAAGGTGATTGTCCAAGATTCGTAAATAGACTGACCAGAGAAACCGTTTTGGAACACATACCAGAACTGAGTCATATGAAGTGCAATATTCTTGTAGAAAGAGTAAAGAATAGCCTTACTGAGACGATGATAACTCCAGGCACCATGGACAAGAAGAAGCTTACGCAGGTAGCGGAACTGACCAATAGAGACATCAGCACTTCGAGCAGCCTGCATACCTTCCATACCACTGATACCAACGCCAACATGGGCAGCCTGAATCATACTGACATCATTAGCACCATCTCCAATGGCCAGCAACAAAGCCTTCTTATGTCGCTTGACCAGCTTAACGACCAAAGCCTTCTGGAGAGGGGACACACGGCAGCAAATAACAGCTTTGCACTGCACTGCCAAATCCAGGAACTGCTTCTCCAAATTTCTGTCCAAAGCAAATTCCAAAGATTTACCATCAATTACAAGTGCAAGTACTTCAGAGTCACCGCCGGTTCCAATTTGATCCAGGTATTCAGCAATAAGTGATTGAGTAGATTCATAGGTATCCCGGTTGATTGTAAGAAGTGACATATCTTCACTGAGAAGTTTGCAACTCATTCCAATGTTGATGGCGGTTTCTTGTCTATCACCAGTCAGAACCCAGATTTTGATACCAGCGTTCTGCAAAGTGTGAATAGTCTCAGGTACACCTTCCTGCAACTTGTCTTCAATGGCAGTAGAACCAAGCAAAAACATTTCACGCTCAATCAACTCAGCAGCCTTGTCAAGCTCCACACTTCTGTTGACCAGTGTAGTAGAAGCCTTCTCAAAGATAGCAGCCCACTGTGAGTATTCCTCGTCAGGAACGACACGGGTAGCAAGACACAAGGTTCGCAAACCCTCAGCGGCAAACTCTTCCAGATGAGTGGTGGTTTCATTGACAAAATCGCTCTCAGCACTCAATCGCTCGTAAATGACAGTATCAGCTCCCTTGCAGTAAAGGCGAATCTTTCCATCAGGGCATCGGAAAATAGCAGACATTCTCTTACGGGTGGAGTTGAACTCACAAATGTTCAGCAATTCATACTCGTATTGCTCTCCGCTAATGTCGATAGTGATAGATTTAGGGCGTCGAATAATGAACTTGTATCCAAGACTAGCAGCACCCTCAACAAGGGCACCCTCATCGGGAGACGCAGCTTGATACTTGATTTTGCCAGTCTTGGGGTTGACTTCGGGAATAACAGTATGACAGGCAGCTAGCAGAGTGAAAAACTCTCGGATGTAAACTTGGGACTCATGAGTATCCATGCGGTCGCGCAGGACGTTGAAATCGTGATATCCAACTTCAACTCCATCGATTTCGGTAACTCGCTTATCCTCAGGAACCTCTAATGCATAAACATGACCAGCAATCGAACAACACTTGAATTCCATAATGTTTCTGGTCAGAGTTCCAGTCTTATCCGAGAAAATATACTCAATCTGACCCAATTCTTCGACGAGAGAAGAGGTTCGGCAGACGGCGGGGGTGTCGGTTTCCTTATAGTACATGTCCAGGTCGGAACTAATTAAGAACGCCTGATAAAACTTGACAATTTCGACAGTCACGAAAAGAGAAATGGGCACCAAATTGGAGAACAAAACCCAGTAAGTAAGAATATCAGAGAAGAAAACCTTGACTCCACTAGTGCCTTCAAGCATCAGATAAGTCAGGGCACTAGCGCTAACCTTATTCTTGATAACATTACCAGCACTGGAGACAATTGCAAGAACAATGAGAATGGAGAACAGAAAGATAATCTGAATATTAAGCATGTGCTCCACAGCAGTTCGCTTGATGGGAGCCGCGGTAGCATTTCTCATGAGCTTAGTTTCATGACCAGTGAACACGACAAGTCCATGAACCCACTGAGTGTTACGCAAGGTAGCACCACGCAAAAGCAGCTGGTCAGGAGACAATGGAACTTTGCGCATTGTGCCAGCGTCGTCGACCTCCAGGGTAGCTTCGTAAGTGTAAAGACTACTATTGGGTTGTTCCGACATGACTCTACCAGAGACTCGACTCAGGTCACCAGGAGAGACCAAACCAGATGTATCGGGGCAGGCTTGCTTGATTTTTAGATTAGTTTCACCATCAAGATTGGCAGTTTCAATATAACAGAGACCCTCGGGTTCAGACGAGGCGAGCAAGACCAGATCAGCAGGGATTGGTTCCTCTGATGTCACTCTAATAATATCACCAACAGCGACCTTAATCCACTTTCTCTCTTCAAATTCTCCCCCGACAAGCACCTCGGCCTTTGAATAATTTAATTCCTTATCAGCATTTCCACGCTTGAAATCTTCGACCAGCTCCTTCACGGCTGAAACTAATAATACAATTGCAAGAGTACCAATGGTGGTGTATCGATTGGTGGGAGAAATGTTCGGGACCTGCTGAATGCACGATGTGAATAAGAAGAATAAATTGGCGTATTTGGAAAATTGTTCGAACAGAAACTTGGGCAGGAATGTGGCGACGTTGTATTTAGTCGTACTGATGTGATTGTCCTTGTATCCAAACTGGTGGTTCTCGGCTGAGTTGTTGAGGTAAACGATACGGGGACCTAAGGTAGAAGGATCGACTTCCTTCTTGCCCGTTAGTCTATAAAAGAACTTGCGAATATCAAAATCTTGGCTTCGAGGCTCGTCCTCTTTTTCTGCAGCACGAGCGCCACTACTGCTTCCTGCATCACGGCCCTGTGAAGTGCCATGTTCTGTTAATGGCAGATCCATTTCAGTGTATGCAGAGCCAAGTCCCAACTTTGACTTGACATTGTCGTACATTCCAGCAAGGCCGGATTTACGCTGGTTGTTGCCATATCGTGAAAAGTCCTCGTTGGTATTTTGACGCGATCCGCCTGCTCGCATGAAGTCTTGGTCGTCTACATTGAAACCTGGCTCACGTCGGGCTCCTGTCTGTGACGTGTAATAGTTGTCGTAATCAACTGATTCAATTGGATGAATTGGTTCGTCAAACGGCGAGGCAAAAATATTTTTGGATGTGTTGGCTGAGGTATTTGAATAGAGATATGGGTCGGTCGATGTATTATCATATTTGTTTGGAAATGAGTCTGAAATCAAGTCGGGCGTGTTTCTATAAGGATCGCTCCTACTGGGATTCAGATCCGAGAATGGATCCTCAGACTCGCCTGCCGACGGATGGTCAATGAGATTATTGTTGTTCCTTCGCGACATTTGGGATTTCAAGGGGTGGTTGGAAGGCCCACGAGCAACGTGGCAATTTAGCTGGCTCTTGTCAGTACTAAAGTAAAAAAGCCGATAATAGATATAAATGTAGAAGTACTCACAAGGTTTCAGTACGTCCAGTCAGAGTCTGGAATGAATACTGGCCTGGGTCGGAAGACGAGTTGGTGTGGTGGATTATTAGTGATGGTGGGAAAGTGAGAAAGGTAAATGGGGCGACAGGGTTTAGCGAATCAACAAAACTTGAGAAAGATTAACAGAACGAACTCGCTTCAATACGTGGCTAAAACCAAATGCGAAGTGAAATTGAAGAAATATGAAGTTTGAAGGAAGAAAGAAGGCAAAAATTGAGAAGGGTCTGTTTTGCTGCAAGTGAAACGACGTATCAAGAACGATCAGTCTTACAGTGCCCTGATGCTTATAACTATAGGTTTCTGTCTACACTTCTATACAAAGTTTGGCGCAGCGATGCTGGCAACAGTTTAAGACTTGTACAGCAGCAAGCTTCAATAGTACGGTTTAAAAGACTATTCTTATCTTGAGAGACAGTCTTCAATAGCTACCAGATTAGAATTGATAGATTATCCTTTCATTGCTGAAGAAACGTTCACTTTCCAATCATCGATGGCGAGAACTATGTCTGTGTATTGTTCATGTGTATATTATTTCGGTTTACTACCATATCAGCTGTACTAATGCCAGCTTAGACAAATAATTATGCAGTAACGTAGGAACCGTTGAAATCTGATTCAAACCAAGCTATTCTATTCAGATATCTGACCTCTGATAGCTGTACCATAGTTCAAACACTAAACCACTCAACTCCCACTGAATAATCTAAGTTTAGAAGTATTGAGTTTTGATGCCCGCCACGAGAGGCTTAGATTAAGGGACTCGTGTCTCTTAAATGCGCGTTATCAGCTAAAAATTGGGAGGACAAATGTAATCAAGATTATAGGGCTTTGGGAGTTAGGGCTTTTGGCAGTCACATTGTTTTATATAGTATGAGTGTTACTGTGACAAATATTTCAGTCCATTATTTTATTGATGACATACTATAATGCAACTACGTTACCTAATACACAGTAGAGTGAAATTGTAGGGCAGTCTGGTCCACAGCTTCGTGAAAATTTCTTCTCTTTTCTTACTCCCTGTCTACGATTACCAACCCTGTTCGGCAACCGCTCTTTAGACATCACATACATCAAAAATGTAAGAACTCCTCCAACTCATACGATGCTGAAACAACCTGCCCGAGTGTTCATGTTGTTGGGCTCGTAGATGGTTATGCCATATCGAATCGCTCCTCGACTTTTCACTCGTGGTGGTGTCGCGACGCTTGCTCGACACAACCCTTTATTCAACACCCCATAGCTAACAGTATTTCAGGACTAAGCGCACTAAGAAGGTCGGAATCACCGGAAAGTACGGTGTTCGTTACGGTTCATCCCTGCGTCGTCAGTGTAAGAAGCTCGAGTCTCAGCAACACGCCAGATACCTCTGCCCCTTCTGCGGCAAGAACTCCGTCAAGCGTAACGCTACTGGTATCTGGACCTGCAACTCCTGCACCAGATGCATTGCTGGTGGTGCTTACACCTTGAAGTATGTTGTTTTGTTGTTGTTTGTTGCTCGCTGTTTTACTAACAAGTTGTTTAGCACTGCTGCCGCTACCACTGTCAGATCTACCATCAAGCGTCTCAGAGATCTTGCTGAGGCATAAAAAGTTTGTAATGATTTTTGTGTAAAGTAGGGCAATGTATTCAATGATTTGATACCGGTTACGATTCAGAACTCAGGTCGATGTTTTCCATTTTGTGAAGCTATTATTTCGGGCCTACTATATTTGAGCATTTCTCTTTCGGTATATGAGGAATATTGAATAACAGCAGAACTTTGGTTGTTTGGATTATTACTCTTGCGGAACTTTGAAAATGATCAGTTTGTAGAAAGATGTTGGGTGTGAGACAAACTTACCAACCTTGGCCATTTTTCATCAACTTTCTCAACTCCACGCAACTCAATTAGCATATTCAAAGAAACCTGTTTTGCTAAGGGTTCTTGATCTGTTTTAGGCATGAAGAGTATCGTAGATCGAATGGAATATCTATATAAACAGGTCCATGGACCCGTCTTGTTGATTTTTCTTTCTTCAACTTTATCAATTTAAAAGTATTGCAAAATGGTCTCAGATATCACCTGTGCTATATGCTTGGAACACTTACCCTTGGGCCAAGAAGTCAATCACGCTCATATTGATCGTCCAGGATCCTGCGTGGCCTCGCTGGGCGCGTGCGTCCACTTGTTCCATCGCGAATGTATTCTATCCTGGGTTCCTTTCTCACATTGTAAGATTGGCTGAAATCTTGTTTAATTGGACCTAACTAATATTAAATTTTAGCTTGTCCGAGTTGCAGAACAGACATTGACATGATAACAGTATTTGCTGGTGTTAATGGAGATTACATTGAAACCCATTTGGCGAAGCCATTAGAAGAAGCATATCCTTTTGTGATGATTGGAGACACAATCAATATGACAGTTGGTTCCTCAGGACAATTCATGGGTTGAACTTCGCAATTTTATGAAAGCTAGGTCATCTTGCAATTTTAATGTATACCTATCAAAACCGTCTAGGAGGTTCTCAGTCACATAATTGAAACATCAACTTCAGCTTTTAAGCTTTTTGTGACGATCAAGGCTCTGGTTTGACAATCAAAGATCAAAATACATCTTGGCTGTCTATTGGCATCTACATTGGTTAAAAGGATCAATTATAGCCACAAGGGATATCTATTACTCTACCACTCTCAGATGATACTATAGTTAATCTATTGTTTGTAATTGATTTAATGAAACAAATTGTACTTGAGAATCAGAATTCAAAAATAAAGTAAATCTTCATAAATTCATACCAAGCTTGATTTATAACTTGGAGCTCTTGTGCTGAGTGACGTAATTGCCTGGTCCATAGACAGAACGCCAGTCTGATCCCAAGAATTCAGCCAGTACAGAATCTGAATCACGGCCAGCAGGCAGTTTGAACCCGCCTTTCACAGATGCAATTGCCTCAGGTTCCTGCTGATATGGTGTGAACCGGCTTACGACAGCTGGCGGTAAACTGTCGGGCTTGGTCAGGTTATGGGCTGGCATAGCACAAGCATCGGGGTATTCAGCTGACTTTTTGACCCAGTAGTCGTAGTCATGCTCTTTGAACTTGGATGCAAAGAGAAGACGCAGAGAGGGCCATGTGCTGGGATTGAGCCGATCGCGAGTGAGAGAGGACTCGGGTATCCCCAGCATCTTGATGACCTGATCAAAGAACTGTGGTTCAAGCGCACCAACACTCACATACTTGTTATCAGCAGTCTCGTAGACTGTGTAAAATGGCGTGGCTAATCCTTCTAAAACATTGTGTCCTCGCTTCGCAGTCCACAAAAAAGGGCCCGGTTTCTCACTTTGAGTCCCACTAGGATCGTAAGATCCGTACTTGCCGTAAGTCGCAAACTGAGCCATGTATTTCAAAGAGTCAACGATATTGACATCAATCGTTAAAACACCACCGGAGCCTCCAGTTCCGTTGCGGGCTGCAAAGAGTGCTACAACAATGGATGCAAATGCAGGAAGAGACAAGCCTGCAAAGTCGCCCAAGATGTTACTAGGCACGACTGGAGGCTTTCCAGCTGGTCCGAAAATATCAAGAACTCCGCTGGCGGCAAGATAGTTGATATCATGTCCAGCGTAGTGAGCATACGGCCCCGTTTGGCCATATCCTGTCAGTCGGGCTACTACCAATTGCCTGTGTTGTCGTTCAGTAGAGGACGGAAGTATATCGAGTCTTTCCAAAACCCCTGGCCTGTAAGTATCAATTAAAACGTCCACCACTGGGGTAGCTCCCGTCGCATCGGTATTAGCTAGAATCCGTTTCATAATACTCTTTCCTGATTTTGATTGCAAGTCGAGCGCGATCGACTCCTTTCCACGGGTGAGCTGATCACCTGGTGGTGGCTTTCCGGCTCGGTCAACCCGGATCACTCTTGCTCCATAGTCAGCCAGCATTTGACCACACAGCGGCCCCGGGGCCAATCCTGCCATCTCTATCACTGTGATTCCCTTCAGATATTGTGGTACCATTGCAGTTCAAACGATTGGTTATATGTAAATGGTAACTGTAAAAGAGTTGAGAAAGTGAAGGATAGTTACCCCACATTCTCGGCACGGCTATGGTCTCTGCAAAACCAGGCATTACTTCGGTAGGTTCGTAGGTTGGGACCTAAATCAACACTACTATAACATCAATGGGAAAACAACAAGTACTAGCCTAAGTCCAATAGAAAAGAACCCTTGAATTTACTTTAAATTTTCATATATTATAACTTGAAATGAGCCTCACCATCTCTAGATGTATTTTGCCCGTGGCACAGTGTGAAGCGATGAACAGCAGAATGAGAAGAGGGTTAAGGTTAACCTCCACAGGCACTTCGAGTTACCATTCGGATCTTAATGCGCCAAACCATTCAGGTGTTGTTCAACCGTGGGGGTCTCATCATTAATAGAGATAGATATAGTGACCTCAAAATTCGAAGCTGTGCAACAATCATGATAGTTTTTACATCTCTTGTATCGATATGGAATATCTCAAAATACCCTGTAGAAGAAAGAAGACTGCAAATTTGGAATCTGCAACCAGCAGGTGAGCAAAACGGAAACCAAGGAAGTGCTGGACGAAAAAAATGGACTTCACACACTACAGTAGCATGGGGATATCTATGAGCAGATAGGCCTACCTGAAATTTGGACTTTAAAAGAGATACAGGTTTGTCAAATTATTACTAAGCCGTATGTACTATATTAGTCATTTAAAAGATTTCTGCTTCATGAAATATAGGCTACATTGATCTCGGTGTGTACCAGCCAATTGTACTAGCCACAGTGCCACAAACCTGCATTGTACAGATGGGAAACCTAAAAAAATATAACGGAGATCCTTCTAGAATGTTGGCATGTTGACATCATCATTAATTGATTGAAAGATCCTGAACGAACTCACCGCTGCCATGGAGTGAAGTTAGGGTCTACATACTCTAACAAGTTTAACTATAAGACAGGTCACATTAATTTGAGATCCAACCCACTATAGAATAAAATTTTTTTTTCTTTAAAACAATGGCAATATTGTCACCACTCATGCATGGTCTATAGTGGATTCAAAGTGGCTAGTGAGACATTCCCAAGGCGACAATATATGTCTATCGTAAGTCTGAATTAGATGAAATATCACCACGGAGCCTTGTTTTACCCTTGGACTTTTGCAATACTCCGAACATGCAGTAGCCTACCTACCTAACAGATAGATGGCTTTAAACCGTGCACATGTATAAAGAAATCATTGTGGGGTTGGTTATATATATATATTTAGCTAACTAAAAGTCTTAATTGTAAACTATGGGCAGACATGAACGCTGCATAGTTAGTTCTATACCGGTGAATCTTTTGCCCGCCAAATTCATTTTTTGATCATTCTATCATTTTAGCTGTCCCTTTTTTCAAACACACTTAAATAGGCCTACACGCTCTGTGGCTACAGGTTTTTTCAATATTTTCTTCAATCAATTCAATTGAAACCAAAACCCCCCGCTCCCTCTTCCATCTTCTTTCTCAATCATTCAATCAATCAATATGTCCAGCTTTACCGTCCCCGCCGACTTCAAGTACGTTTTGGCGTCGCTGACCCTTCTCCCCCTCATGTCCTGCTACAACGCCTACAGCGTCATCAACGCTCGCCGGGCCGGCGACGTCAAGCTGCCTGCCCTGTTTGCCAGTGACGAGGACGCTGCCAAGGACCCCCTCAAGCAAAAGTTCAACTGCACCCAGAAGTCCGTCATGAACTACCAGGAGCACGCCCCCACCCTCTTCTACTCTGCTGTGATCAGCGGTATGACCTTCCCCAAGGCCACAGCGGTTGTGGTTGTACTGTGGACGGTGTCTAGATACTTGTTTCATCAGGGATACAAGACCGGTGACCCCAGTGCGAGATACAGGGGCAAGTATTGGGTGCCCTTGTCGATGCTGACTTTGGCTGGAGCTGTTGCGAGCTCAGCGATGATGCTTGCCAACTTTTAAGTTTGGAAGGTCTTGTTTATATTTACAAACTATTGTTACAAAAATTATTATAATGGAAAAAATACCTGTTAATTGAATGTTAATCTTGATAAACTTTTTTCTTTGACGGTGTTGGCTAATCCTCGTGAAGGAGTTGACGTTGTTTAAGTGCGTGGCGTGGGAGAAGGAACGGCTGAACGGCTGACAGGTCAATCTTGTATATATGTACAAATACCAAACCAGAGAAGTTGCATTTTGACACAAAGGAAGCGATCACCAGATTTCATGGGCAGCGCACTTACCTAATTATATTCAAGCACGTTTTCAAAATTGGATTTTTAATGAATAAATGAATTGTAACGGTGCGGATATTAGCAGTTAGTTCAACAGGCCGCCATGATATAGATATGAAGCCTCGAAGATATTACAGATCCAGGGAAGGCGTTTCTTTGAAATCCAACCGGGTTTTGAATTGAACCTCTGACAAACCTTTGGGAGAGTGGCTAAACCCGTTGTTGCCCACTTAGTAATGACATCAAATCGTGAATTTTCTGCTATTGTCGGGGCCCATTTTAAAGGTAAATACGCCCCTCGGACTTGCTATAGACTTAATCCGCGGACATAATCTTTTCTGGCTATTTTTTTTTTCTTATTGTCTCCATGGCCTGGGGTAACTTGAGTCCAAGGTGCGTGGTCAGCCTATTCAGAGTGGACCCTGCTGAGTATATAAGAACAGGGCAAAGGGCATACTTCTCCATCAAAAATATATAACCCTCTTCACCTTTTTTGGATTGCTACTGTCGCCACCTCCTGTCTATCTCACTTCCTTCGTCTCTTCCAAACTCAATTCAATTGCAGTGACAACAATGTCTGTTCCTTACTCTGTTGTACAGAAAACTAACCTCGCGTACCCCAAGGAAACCGTGCCCAACCCCGTCGGCGTCTTTGCCGGCAGCACCAGCGGAATCGGCGAGCAGCTCGCCTACAGCTTCGCCAAAACCACCGTTGACCCCACCATCTACATCATTGGCCGCAATGAAGAACGCGGTGCTGCCGTACGAGCCGAGATCCTCAAACTGAACCCTAGTGCCAAAGTCACGTTCTTGAAACAAGACCTGTCGCTCGTGAGCCAGGCCAAGGAACTCGCAGACACGCTCAAGAAAAACGAGACCAAGATTAACCTCCTTGCGCAGTCCCAGGGTGGACTGCTATACCAGGACCGAAATGAAACGAAAGAGGGCTTGGACCAGGCCATGTCGTTCAACTACTACACCCGCTGGGCTCTAATTGATAATGTTGTGGACCTGGTCCAGCGCGCTGCGGACGCAGGCGAGCCCGCGAGCGTGCTGACCGTCCTCGCGGCCGGCAATGGCGAGGCAAGCACCCTAAACGTTGCCGACCTGGAACTCAAAACCAGCTACAGTTTCCTAACCATGCTTCAAACCGTCCCTGCTTACAACTCAATTGCCGTCCAGCGCTTCGCCCGGGCCTACCCCAAGATTTCTTTTATCCACACGTACCCCGGTCTAGTCCAGACCAACGTGGGCCGGGCACTTCCCTTTTACCTCCGGATTCCGAACCAGATCATTTCGGCGGCGATTGGGCGGTCGGCGGAGGTGTCGGGCCAGTACCACTTGTACGCGAGTTACACGGGTAAGGAGTTTGCGAAGGGCGGTGCTCATATTCTGGGTACGAACTTGCAGGACGTGGGTCAGAAGGGTGTTAAGAACGGAATGTATAGTGTTGAGAACCAGGAAATCTTGTGGAAGCATACGCAAGAGGTGTACAAGCGGATTCTGGGCAAGTAAGCCAGCAGCCGTGTGATTGTATCTTCTAGCTAATGTACATACATACCATTTCTTATAAGTTTATATATATCGATATCTGTATCAAGTTTAATAATGAGTTTAAGTGTTTTAAAGTATACATTCAACATTTGTCGCAAAAGGAAGGGTACATGCAATAAAGTTCTTGATCCAGTTTGTGCCTCTCTATTGTTCCAATTCATACAAGTGCCTTGTATTTAAGCATATATATATACCAACTTGAACCTGTGCATGGCCGACATTGAACCCATTAAACCCGACTGGCTTCACAGTCTTATCAATTGACCTTATTCAGCTGTTCTGTCAATGTTTACAGTCCAAATTCTCAATTGTCTTTTGATATCATTTTGTTTACTTCCAGTCCCACTTGCAATTGTATAGTTATATACGAAGCAGGTTTTTCTCCAGATATTCCGTTAACGTTAATTATTTTGTTCTAGAATCTTTTTTTAACTTCACCCAGCTGAATTAACCCAACTGTACTAAACGCATGAATGCTGAAATGGCAACTGTAAACCAGCTAGCGTCGCAGCTTCTTCTTATAATTATAAGCTTGTACGCGTGTTGATTATTTCTGCTGGTCTTGGCTTAAAAAACACTTCACTTTAAAAGGGAGAGCTTAATTAAGCCAATTGTCGATAATACTGTTCACATCACTACTTAAGTCCGTTGGGTATGAAAAATCAACACTACAAGTTTAAGCCTCTTGTTTAGCTATATATATACTTTAATCTTTAGCCATTCATATAATCAATGCTTTTATAGTCCATAGGCACTCTTAATTAACACGCTTTTCTCATAGTATGAAATTGAGTCCCAGGGATTGACGATGATAACTTTTATGCAAAAAATTTTTCAGTTAAAGTCCGATCTTTGCTTGGCTTGGGTCGACGCCTTGCGCTTTGTGCCTTTTCTCCACAACTAATCAAGGCCAAGATATCTCTCATGTAGGCCTATACGCAAACCAAACAGCTGCCTTTGTAAATTTTAACTATATTTTATTTTTTTTTTACCCTCCTCCCTCCCTTCCGTCGGCACTTGTAAAGGAAAAGATAATCACTCCGAATTTCATATAAATACGGCCCTCCCCCAGTTTTGTCTTTTAACATTTCCACCCTTTTTTTTTTATCTTCTTTCAATCCCATCCATCCATCATCCAAAAATGTCCGGTTTCGTCATCCCCGAAGACTTCAAGTACGTGGCCACTGCCCTGTGCCTCATCCCCTCCTTCTCCGTCTACACCGCCATCACCACCATCAAGGCCCGCAAGGTCGGCGACGTGAAGCTGCCTGCCCTTTTCGCCAGCGATGAGGATGCCGCCAAGGACCCCCTCAAGCAAAAGTTCAACTGCACCCAAAAGGCGTCCATGAACTACGCCGAGCATGCCCCCACCATGTTTTACTCGTCTTTGCTCAGCGGTATGACTTTCCCCAAGACCACAGCTGTGCTGGTCGTGGGATGGGTTCTTGCAAGATACATGTACCATGTGGGGTACTCCTCTGGCGATCCTAAGGGTAGAGCCAAGGGTGGCTGGGGTGCTCCCTTGCTGTTCATGGCCTTGGGAGGTGCCTTTGTGAGCGGCTTTTCCAAGATTTTCAACTTGTTGTAAAAAGGTCTTGATCAATTGGAGGACTTGAATTTTGGGGTGTTTTGTCAATATTGTAAATGTATGTCATGACGCATAATGTTGTTGAAAAAATAAAGAAAAATAGAGGCTTAGTTATAGCCTAACTACAGAACAAACCATATCTGGACAGAAAGAGGAGAGGTACCTTCCACGCTGTAGATGAGTTGTACAGATTACCCTTAATTCAAAAGTTTCCATGGATAACAAAATGCGATTATCATCAATTTAGAAGCGCAAGAGGGACAAGGTCAAACAATGGTCAATTGTATTTGTTAAGCGGACACGGCAGCTCTGCAACCAATTGTGCTACAATTGAATGTAGGCAAGTCCACCGCATCAGATATCCAAACCAGTTCAAATTTATCGTTGACTGTTAAAACTGTCCATCTTTGACCCCGCTCACATTGATGGGAAATCGTAAGCAGGGCCAGCACTCTTGCAACGTTGCTACGGCTGTGACTTCCACGCGGCTGTGCTCAAATAACTTTATAAAAAACTTGAATCTAAGGATGAGCAGGGCCCAAAACCAAAGTTGGCTTAAGACATTTTGGATTGTGGCAACCAGGACTGAGTCGGCAGAGTGCATAGTCGAGATAATATAGCAAGGCTGGAGTGATTGTTACAATACTAGACGTCGTAGAAGAGTGACTTTTGCACCTCAGTTGACTCTAGCTCAATTTATCCGTACTTAGCCTCCTAGTTGAAGGAACATGAACTAGGCTTGGTAGTATCTTCATTTGAATAACACTCAAAAGTCCATCCCATTCATTGTACATTGTATGGATAAGACCGTTGAGGGACTGAATTAAGCTTAATTTACAGACTAACGAATCCCTCTAAACTTCGTTCACTCTAATGAGACTAAAACAATTTACAACGAAGAGCGTTTAGAGTTATTACAGAATCCTTAATATTCAACAACGGCTCCCTACGAGAGTTCAAGATTAATTTCATAACTTCATGTCAATTACTAGGCTACTAAATAAAATGCTATGTACTGATGGTTGGCTTATCGCACAGTGATAGGATCAACACCACTCGCAATGTTGCACTGATGCATCAACCGCTTCTCGCCCTCATCAAACTGGCCCGTAACACTGTGCAGCACTCCCTGATTATAGAAAATAGCCAAATCTCCGCTCTTCCAGTTGTGCACATAAATGTTCTTGGGCGCAATCGCCGGCCGCATCACCCGGTGCACCTCCTTGCGCGCCGCCTCCAGCTCAACCACGCTGCCGTCAGCACGGTGCAGCTTGTAAATGCAGCACCCGTGCACTTGCAGGTGGTGTCGGCCGGTCTCGGGGTTAGTCCACACCATGGGAAGCTTCTTGACCTTGGACTCTTCCCACTCGGGGAGCTGGTCAAACGGCGTCTCCTTGCCGTCGCTCACCATGGTGATCCCGTCTGTGGTGGCACGGGCCGGCGAGATGAAAATGTAGGGGTGAGGAGCGTACTCAACGGTAGTGCCCAGCGCAAGCTCCTTGTCCTCGTCTGAAAGCAGGTCAAAGGCAATGGCACCGGACAGGAAGGCGGTACCGGCTTGTGCAATCTCAATTTCCTCTTGCGTGTCTTCGTACTTGATCTTCTGGGTCTTGGTGGACGGCGGCACGTTGATTCCGAGCAGCGTGGTGCAGAGAGGTGGGGACAGACCGTACAGTGCTGAATCAATGTGCCATCTGTAAAATCGCGTGTACCCGTCGTCCTGGGCCTCCTTGGACAGCACGTCTTTGTGGAAATCGTGGTGGGTAGGGTGTCTCAAGTCAACTTGGTCCAAACCGAGGTAATCCTCAAACGTGCCTTGTCCCAGGATCTGGACTTGGGGCTGCGAGGGCACAGACTTGCCATCACGGCGCAGCACACTCTTCTCATGACGGAATTCCTTGGCGTGGCCATAGGCACCCTCGCACGTGGGATCAAAGCGCTTAGTGAGCTCGTACTGAGACGAGGCGGGCAGCTCGGCCTGGTCAGGAATGACAATGATCAAATTGGTAAGCAGGGCTTTCTTAAGTTCCTTGAAATCATCCTCCTCGAGCATGGAGGGATCAGTGACGCCCTTGGGGAGTGTAATCACTGCGCCAAAAGGCGAGTTCTTGATAGGTGTAACTTCAATGCCCATAGTAATGTGATGTCAATAGAGATTAGAAATGCAAATGTGAATAATGAATCGTGTCTCAACAATGGAGGCCTTTGGCTGAGTATTTATACTTTGTACTTATCAACAACGCTGATCTGATCACAGTTAGCTATTGTAAAGATATCCGGATCAACCGTCGGGAGTTGATGATTGAAAGATAAGTAACTCGGGATGCCGCGGCACAACCCGATGATAAGACTCTCAAAACTCAATTGTCAACTCCAAACTCTGTATTTAATTTGCTGTTTGATTGCAACAATCTCTCTAATAAAGTATAATAACTGGGTCTCAAATGTACAAAAAAAGAAAGAAACAAATCTTAAAACTATTTACAATAGACTACCGACTAAATTTGGTAGGTCTAACACACTCTGACGTGATAATCCTTCAACTGGGAAGATGTCGACTTGCTGGGACTACCAATCATGGGGTCTGCGCCTGTAATTGTCTTTGGAAAAGCAATCACGTCGCGGATCGAATCTGTTCCCGATAGCATAGCCGTCATGCGATCAAATCCAATCGCCAGGCCTGCATGCGGAGGACAGCCTGTCGCGAATGCAGTCAGCAAATGTCCAAACAGAACCTCGGGATTTGGGATTTGCAGAATCTGGGCAAAAATAAACTGTTGCAAGTCCACGTCATGGACACGCGTGCTTCCGCCGCCGAGCTCAACGCCATTGACCACGAAATCGTAGTGCTGGCCGCGGACGGCCAGGGGGTCGAGGCTGAGGTTGTCGTAGTCGTCGAGGTTGGCCATGGTGAACGGATGGTGAGTTGAGACGTACTTGCCGGTTTCGTACTTGGGGTACTTGTCGCTGCCTTCTATCTCTACCGGGTTGAAAAGCGGGAACTCAGTAACCCAGCACCCCACAAAGTCGTCGGCCGTAATGGTGTCTGAGCCCTTGACTTTGCGGACATACACGTTTTTGGAGAGGGTATTGCTTATAGCGATTTGGCGGGCCCTGCCAAGAGGTGTTGGGTTCTCGTAATTCTTGATGCGCCTGTTGCTGCCTATAACAACGTCGCCAGGTTGAAGATCAAGCGCTTTATTCAAACCAGCAAGATCTGTAAATTCCACATTCTCAAAGCTGTCATGCCAGCTAGAAACGTTGTCAACTGTGACAACAGTGGGCTGTCTAGCACTGTACTCATTCGCATTGGAAACGGCCTTGACCAGCTCGGCATCAGCAGCACCGTTTCTCAGTACCATGACCTCAAACACTGGGAACTCAGCATCTTCGACTGATTTGGCAAACTCAGAGGCGTTGAAGATTTCCAAGGAGGATCTCAAATCAGGCTTGTCAATTCCAAACCTCGAAATCGCGTCGTCGTAGAGTAATTTTGAAAACGACTCTCCTTCTTTAACCTGAACCAAGACATCTCCTTGTAGAGTAAAGAATTGCTTGTTTAGAATGTCCTTCCAAATCGTTTTCACCAACTTTTCAATAACAGCTTGCACGTCCTCTCCATTAGCAAAACTCATCTCCAAATCCAGTTGTGTGAATTCAGGTTGTCTGTCGGCTCTCAAGTCTTCGTCTCTAAAGCACCGCGCAATTTGATAGTATCGATGCACACCGGAAGCCATGAGCAGCTGTTTATATTGCTGCGGACTTTGGGGTAGTGCGTACATAAAGCCCTTCTTTCTCGTAGGAACAAGAAACTCCCGCGCGCCCTCTGGAGTCGATTTGAAAAGCAAGGGTGTCTCGACTTCTGTAAAATTCATATCATCAAGACTTGATCTGCATATTGACATGATCTTGGCCCGGCGCTGAAGTCGCTGCTGAAACTCTGTAGATCTCAGCTGTAAATACCGGTATTGCGGCGGCCACTCTTTCGTTTCCTCTGATAGCTGTGAGCCAATAACACCTGATTCGTTCAAAACCTGTACTTCTTGCACAATGAGATCCAGGGTTTTGCTACCATCAGGCCGGACTTGTTCTTCCACGTTTCCCTTCACCACAATGGCACTTTCCTGTTTCAATGACCGAATGAGAGATGGCTCGTGATTGTCGACAAGCTGGATAGTATCTCCATTCCCATCACGCAACCTGCCAAACACTAGGCCCTTTCCAACTTTCTTGGCTTTGCGGTCAACCCAACCATTGAACACGGTTGTCTCAGTTGGAGGCTTTTCCAAAGATTCAAGAGACCGTACACTATGAGTAGCTCTAGGAAACTCGACTGATCACGTTAGAGATATCCAGATAGAAATGAAAAGACCTTACACTTTGTCAAAGTAGCCGATTTCTCGGGCAAAACACCCTTAGAGTAAAATCTTGCATGCTTATTACAAGCAACAAGCACCCTGCCTTTCACTCTTGATGCTCGGAGCATTTGAACTCAATTCCGTCGAGGCCCTGGTCTATTTATGTTGTGTGATGGAATCAGGCTGAAAAAGTAGGGCAGAGGGTGCATATCTGCATTATGTTTAGACACAACACTCCAACTTCCTAACTACAACTCTTCCCTTGCCACAACTCTTGACCATCGTTTCCAATTCACTTCATCTCAACTTTTGCGATTCCGCTGAATTTTTACATCTAATCTATAATACAGCATGAACACTCTACAACGCAGAGGAGGAATCAGTGGCCATCCTGTCATGGTACGCGTATACACACTTTTGCCTCCACCTTTCAACTACTAACTTTCTTAGGATGGACCTACCGTCGATAACTCCGAAACAGTCTATATTTCATCCCTAGCTCTGCTGAAAATGTTGAAGCACGGACGTGCTGGTGTCCCTATGGAAGTCGTAAGTAACGATTGAGCACGCAAGGCGCTTTTTACTAATACAATTAGATGGGCCTTATGCTTGGAGAGTTTGTTGATGATTTTACGGTTCATGTTATTGATGTGTTTGCCATGCCACAGAGCGGTACCGGTGTCAGTGTAGAGGCTGTCGATGATGTTTTCCAGACACGCATGATGGATATGCTTAAGCAAACAGGCCGAGATCAGATCGTTGTTGGCTGGTACCATTCCCATCCTGGTTTCGGATGCTGGCTGTCGTCAGTCGATGTCAACACTCAGCAATCTTTCGAGCAGCTTGATCCTCGATCAGTTGCCGTTGTAATTGATCCGATACAGTCTGTCAAGGGCAAGGTCGTCATCGATGCCTTCCGACTAATCAATACCAACCAGGTCATGATGGGTCTCGAACCCAGACAAACTACGTCTAACTTGGGCCATCTCAATAAGCCATCCATCCAGGCTCTGATTCACGGTCTCAACAGACACTACTACTCCATCAACATCGACTACAAGAAAACTCCTTTGGAAGAAAACATGCTTCTGAATCTCCACAAGAGCGCGTGGGCATCTGGGCTGGAAATCAAGGATTACACCAAGCACGATCATGATAACCTGCAAGCTGTTCAGCAGATGGTCAAGCTGGCTGAGCAGTACACCGATAGAGTGAAGGAAGAGCAGGAGCTTACTGAGGACCAACTGAAAACCAGATATGTGGGTAAGCAAGATCCCAAGAAGCACTTGGAAGACACCGTTTCCAACCGCATGGAGGAGAACATTGTGTCTTTGCTCGCAGGTAACGTCGACAGTATTTCTTTTCATTAATGTGTAAATATTAGGAAAGTACTAGAATATATTGTTATTTATCTCGAGTCCAGACTGTCCAAGCCTTTGTTATGTATCACCAACTATCAAGTTGACAAATCACGTGACAAATCAATGCCACCTTATTTTGCCTCCATCATCTTGTTAAGCTCTCTCCATCCATCACATTCTTCACACAACACGTCATGGTAAGGTCACTCATCTAAGGTTGAAATATAATTGGATCTAACATTGTCTCTAGTCTCTACGCATTATCCCAGAAAACTCTGCTCCTTCCAAGGTCAACACCACCACTTTTGGCAGTGGCGCCCCAAGTGTGCCCACCCTACACGACAACCTGCGAAACGGCGGCCCTCTTTCAATCGCCTCAAAGGTCAACAGCCAGCATCCTCTGCAGGCTCGTCTTGAGCACTGGGAGGAGACACAATTGAACTTGAAGATGGAGGGATACCGCCGTACCTTTGGTGCTGGCGAGCCCATCCGCAGAGCCATGGAGCTCGAGGTTGTTAAAACGACTGATCTCATGCCCAAGATTCTCGGAGGCTCCTCTAGTCTGCATCAAGATATTTTGCTCAACAAAGACTCGAATGTGACATGGGAAGAAATCTACCCCGACCAGGCTCACAACGATCTGAAGCTCGACTTCCACTCTGAGCTTGAGAAGCGAATGGGAATCTAAGAATAAGGAAGATAGATCAATAAAGTATGACCCAGTAGATACTGTACAGGTCTTTCACTATGCGTAGACAGGTTTACAGATTGTGCAGAGATTGAAAGGATTATAAGGATGGTTTGACATGTCTTCAATCCAGGGAGAGCGACATAACGATGGCTTGAACGGTACAATTGATGGCAGTAACTGAATAATAGACTAATCGTAGGTCTTTTAATTAACTAGCAAAGACTTCTAAATACACTAACAATGCTTGAATACTCGAAAGTCTTGAAGGTTGACAGTAGGATCAGCGACACGAGTTAACCAGCGTCAACTGTTGCAATGATTTGCAATTGCCAATCCAATGATCTGACATATCTTCCCACAAGCCGCTGGCTATAGTACTGAAGTTTCATTTCAAGATTAAATGAGCAGAATCGGCTTTGTTAATTCATGGAAGATGTCAAAGTGTGTCAGACCTGAACCATTTTGAGTTACCCTGACCTTGAAAATTTGAGAGATCCCCCAGGTTCCAAGTATAGTTAGGGAACGAAAAAACCCATTAAAAAAGCTCGTGGAAACTCTTCCTTCTTCTTTTGCCTGAACCAATCTGAGCTTCACTCTACCTACGAACCTGTAAATATAGCAAAAAAACAACTCCACCCGTTGAATAATTTCGATAATCAGCTTAATCACTAGCACCTATACAACTCATCACAATGTCAAACTCTACTTCCATGTCTTTTGGTCCTGAATGGTATGTTCCTTCTTTGATCTTTGACACGACAGTTTTCCAGGGAATCACTCGCCGCGTAAAGACAGACCATTTCATTGAATTTTTGTTTCATGGTCTAACTTGGGTTGCGAAGATATCCCGCAATCTGATATTTGATACTCCCTGTTTCAGATCGCGATGCTAACTTTTTTTTTCTTAGGATGCGTCCGAAGCCAACTCCTGCAAGTACCAAACAAAACGACAACAGACGTAACAACAATAGCATGGCTTCTCCTGGAAGCTCTATGAACTCTGGAGCTCCTTCAACTACGACCAATGCTTCTAAAGGAGGCAAAATCCCCTGGTCTGGTATTGCTGCTGGAGGGGGTTCTGGATCTTCACCTGTAAATTCAAGCACTCCGATGTCGTTCGCCAGCGCCGCTGCTCGATCTTCAAATAGTGGTGGTCGTCCAACTATGGGGTCTCCATCCCTTAGTCGTGGCACATTACAAAGATCGCAGCTTGGAGGGTCTGGTTCTCAATCAGCAAGCAGCCATCAAAACAAGTCATCAACTCCGTTTTCAGCTCGATCTAGACGCGAAGACTTGAAGGATTCCGAGTCATTTCAAAAGGGAGATGATAAGTCGGAGCCAACTCCAGAATCTATTCTGGCCGAAAATTCTGGAGGTAGAAGCTACTCAGTGAACGAGATGCTGTCCATCTGGGAGGATATGAAACGCAGCAATGCAA
>JAJMHO010000173.1:0-30512 GCA_030566085.1 Geotrichum histeridarum
TTTTTTTTTTTTTTTTTTTTTTTTTTTTTTTTTTTTTTTTTTGTTCATATAAGACCACCTCTCCTCCGCTGGCGCCGGATAATTTTGAGCCAACATCAAATAACAGCAAACGAAGCGGAGTAAAACAAAAATTACCAAAAACAATAAAAGTCGATCAGTGCATTCAGTTATATATTATTACTATTGCACATGTAAGAAAGATTTGGTGCACCAGTAATATATCTCACTATACACGATCTGGATATTTAGGTCCCAGGCTTGCCTTAGTGTCCCCTATAAGCCCAACTTATGTGGGTTTCAGCTTACAAGTTTTGGGTAGGCTACGACAAATCATGTACATTTTGTATACAAAAGTACTTTCTGTCGATTAGGAACAGCAAATGCATTCTCATATGAGTATATAGATATACCATACACCATATGGGATTCGAACTGGAAAAAAACTTTTAATGTGAAAATTAAGAGAGAATTCGAAGGGTAAAAAAAAAAAAAAAGAAATAATAGTGCGTACAATATTGTCAATATTGGGTAGGTGACTACTGGCCAATGGCCAATGCACAACCCTCTCACAATATGTGCAAGAGTGCCAGTTGGGAGTCTAACGTCAAAAATTCACAAACATCTCTCTCCCATCTCTCTCCCATCCCGGGCCCTTTAAACAAACAATCCTTCAAGATCTTGGCACAAAAGATGCTTTTTAATTCTATAGCCATTTTTTTTCTTGATGATTTCATAAAGCGAAGTTGTTTTTATTCCGTTACTTACTGACTGACAAGAAAAAAAAGTTCTGGATAAAATCCAGTTCGTTCTTCGAAATAATTTGTCCTCGAACTCTTTCAAATGCTATTCAAGATCTTGTACCTTAAAATGACTGTGATGTTATATATTCCCCAATGCTTGTTTTTTGTTTGTTTTTTTTTTTTTTTTTTTTGTTAAATTAATGTTTTTTTTTTTTTTGGCATTTAATAAATTTTCATTTATTTATTTCGGTCAAACTGTTCCAACCAGCCAATGCTCTATAGGAAGTTTGAGTATACGGTAGTCACCCTCTCTGATCAGCAAAAAGCGGATTTTCAACAATTTCTAATTGATAGATGGAGTAATTTCATTCATGACAAGTATGTATAGAACTCGCAAATCAATAATATATATGCATGCTGTTTCTAAGCACCATCGTATACATATATATGGGGAAGAATTAATAAAAGCATATGGTAACTATTCCTTTCCTGTAAAAATGTCGTTAAATTCCCTTCTGAATTCTGTTCATTCTGTTCGTCGTAGTGGACTTGCTCCATATGCTCTCTCCGCACTTCCGAATGTATATAAAGTGTGCGTGCACAGAGTCATAACTTTCATTAAACAGTTCAAAATGCCCAAAGTCTAAACCCTAAATCACGTAATATATAGATGGGGGAGACATGGGCTATAAGTTTGAATTAATTTTGTACTTTTGAGAAGGTCCCGTGGTCTTGTTGCTCGAGTCTGCGCTTAGTTTCCTTCTTTCTTTCTTTCTTTAAGAAGGGGGTTGTGAGTTCGTCGAGTGTGGGGAGGGGTGAGGAGGGGTTCAATTTTTTGTTTTTTTTTGTTTGTCCTTTTTGATCAAAATGATTAAAACCTCCTCTAAAAGCTATCCCTCCAATCGTCGTCGTATTTCTAACTCTAGAGCTCGCTCTACCACCACGCACAACTGCCCCACAAAAAAATAAATCTTGTAATAAACTTGCCAATAAACTTATGAGCAATTGAAAGGATCATATAATTTGTTCCAGATAAGAAAATGGAGAAACATCAGAGAATGATGGTCCCAGCATGAAATTAAGAGATCGTGGGGTAAAACACCCAATCCAATACATGCCCTACTCCCAAGAAACACCCAGTTGCTATCAATATTGTAATCCATAAGCCTACCAGACCGCTCATCAAGTTTACCAAGAGGTGAATCATACTAAGAGATGTACCTGTATATTACGATAGGATCTCGGATATAAATGTAACTGGGTTCTTCCTTAGCCCGGAGAGTCTGTGTTCGGCCAGGGTCACCTCCGATTGTTTCTAAATAAAAACCGACACAGGATCAAACTTTACTGCTTCCCAAGGCGCCAACTACGCCTACTCACTCTATAGCAGCAATGATTTCTAAAGAGACTAAAAAGTTTTGTTTTTTTTTCCATCCTGACAAGCAAACTCAAAATGTCGACTTGTCACTTTTCATGCAGAAGTTTATTACCCATAATCCGTAATAATTAGTTAATTAATGCGAATCAACCAGGTCGACATAAAAAAAATTTAGGAACTATTCTTCCTAGTAGGCTACATGATGATGTTGGAATCCCTCATTCATAGAACACTCCCCTTCGAGTTCTTTAGTTGATGGTTTAGGAAATAAAGATCCCTTGACGGAGGAATGTTTGGAGCACAAAGCTATAGGGAAGGGCATTTGGAACCAGCACTTGGCTTAGACAATTGACTCCATAATAAATACGAAAGCGGCCAAATTCCCGTTTCTAAATACTAGCGCTTTTACACTTTCCTGGCCGAGAGGTGTCGATTCATTAAAATAGGACCATAATAATTTATCAAAATTTTTTATTCAATATATATTTCAAAGCTTTCGATTTATATTTGTTTTATTGTCAAATTAGGGCCTGTAATATTTGATGTTCACATGAATAATAAAACCTGCTCCAATTTCAGTAATATTATCCTGTACTTCGTTCCAATAGGTCCAATATTTGCAATTTGAATGAACTAGCATGCTGCGCGCGCTGGTGGGTGTAGCTCAAATAGGTCTTCTTTCCAGTCAGTCCTAAAAGAAATAATTAATGTCTTCTCCAAATTTCTGCATCTGCCCTTTGTGACCCTCCTCCTCATCTAAACTGATCCTGGATATTTAGATGCGGATTTTTTTGTTTTTTTTTTGTTTTTCCCCAATAAAACACCCCCATTTCTATAAAAACTAAAACTGCGGTGCATCAGTGAACATCATGCATATACTGGATTCAACCGCATCTGTTTACCATTTTTCTTTCTCTCTATTAAAATTTTTGCCCGCGCCCAATTGACATCATGTAGCTCATATCTTATGAACTTGCAGGTTGAGTTTATATCCCGTGCTAGAAGTTATACAATTGTACGGCTTGATGCTGAATAATACGTTCATCATTAGTCATAAAAGTCACTAGTCCATGTTCGCCAAAGGTTAAATTGCCTTGCTCATTCTCAGTACTCTCTTTCGTTAACTTCCTCTCTCGCTAATTGATAGAATAGAAGTATTATCAATTTTTTTTTTCTCCTGCAAGAATAGAACGAGTATACTCATGACCTGACTGGAATGACAGGTCTATCCGCCAACGAGGTGGGCTACCTCAAGCAGTTTATTTTTTTTCCGCTTCACGTTTTTTTCACCTCTTCGATTTAAAGTAGAATATGAAGATTCAATTCAATTGCCTCTCAAGGCTGTTCTTTTCTGAAACGTAAGGGCGAAGTACTTATTACCCCAGAGTACCCAGTAAACCCCCAAAAACTTAATATACATAGTTAGTGGGGAAGAGAGAAAGTAAGACTTCGACAATCGATTGCCAAATTTGCGAGACATGGTTCAGCAGTTGAGACTGATTTTTTTCCCTATAATTTTAGCTAAGTTCATATGCACAAAAATCATCGCTTCGGTAACGTAACTCCAATGAAATCTGATGAGAAATCTTTTGATCATGAGCAATGGATTAGAGCTTCATTTTACCCCAAGCCAGTGGATGAGGGGGCGTAGAAAGAACGGGCTCAAGGCTCAAACCATAACCTTACTGATAAAATGATTATTATATCATCTCCACTAAACCATCGTCTTATCTGACTCCACAGTCTTTTGGAGAGTCCTCGATCTAAAGCAAATGAAGAAGTGCTAGATAGTTTGAATATACTCTTATATTGCTCTTTAAATAACGGCAAAGCCCGCGTAAATTTGCGAAGTCGAAGTCAAATGCCATCCAGCCGTGTGTTTCCGTTGGCCAAATCCATCAAAATGTTTATAATGAATTCCCCTTAATTTTGTCCCTTCTCATCTACGAGCGCAGAGATAACAACAGATTGTGCACTCGAGATCCAACTCATCACTCTGCTTCCGCCGCGAGCCTCCACAACGGACACCCGGCAGCTTCTATTGTTCATCGTACCTGGTGGGTGAACCACCTGTAACCCTCTCAATGCCCTTTAGTGCTTTATCCAAACTCCCAACGGCGGGGCTTCGCATACAGCAGTTGGGAGTTTCCAAGCCACTGCATATGACCCGCGGTCATGTTTCTTTCTTACTTGGGTCACCAGCATTCCCATTTAAAAACTGGGTATGCCGATTGTTGCAATGTATGTCTTTGTTTTGAGTGTATAGCGCTTTAATCCTCGGCGCACTCGTACTTACTTGTGAGAGTGCTGAGCGTGGGTGGAACAAGAAAAAAAAAAAGTCGGTAGAGGCCCTAGCCAATCGGCTTTTAGCCAACACAACATTATTGTCTTAATCCGAGATCGATCGCGCGCGCAGTGTTCCGGTCCGGTCAGAGTGCGACTTTTATATTATTTCTTGTTTTCTTTTTGAGTTTGTTTTGTTCGCTTTCCTCTGGTTTCTCTAGTCAACCTTCTGATGTAAAAATTTTGCCTCCGAAACTGAAACTATCGGTATTGTAATCTTCTAGTTAGTTTTGTCCACACTAAAGTTTTCTGATTCAACAAAACTTGGAAAACTGGCCTCTGTAAAGTTCGTGAGATTGCCTTTGGACTGTGGCAAAGAGAATTCAAACAGCTGGAAAAATTCTTATTAAATGTTATGCACGTACTAATAATATTGCTGCAGTATGGTGATATTTAGTGGAATGTTCCGATGCTTTGTGACTTGGTTCACATCTCACACGATTTTTCTGGCCAGTGTGTACACTGTTTATTCACCAAAGTGAGCTTGGAGGCTATAGACGGGTCAACCGATTTAGTGTGTACCGGATAAATCTGCGAGTAATTAATGCCAAACTAGTGCTACATGCCAGCTCTGAAGTTTAAATTTGACGACACAAACTTTAAAATCAAAACCTTGTTCAAAAACGAATTCAATATGAGTCTAATAAAAGATTTCAAGCACAAGGACTGCCTTTTCAATTACCACTGCCGCCTTTTCATGAAGTAACACCTGAGGTGACCCATGGCAAAATTTCATATACGATCATTCTTGTAGCGTTGCATAAGATTTTGGTGGTCTTCAACTGTACATGTACATACTATTTTCGGGGCACCGGCATATGATTAATGGCCTGTGCCAAACAATTAATAGTTAAAATAAAGATGAATCTTTCTGGATGCCTACTTTGCCCATATTCTAGAGAGCTGGAGAAGTGATAAGATTCTTTTGTGGGGTATCCAGGTTAGACTTTGCCCTTCTGGCTTGTCTCTCCTGAACATATGGAGGTTTCAAATGTTGAACACTTCGGAAAGATGGAGTGCTAAAGAGGTACACAATATCATTATTAGTATGATATTTAGTAATTATTTATAATATCAAAAGAGTAAAAGTTTTCCGGACTTTCACATTCTGAAGTCCGAGGCTACTAGAACAGTAGTATGTATCCATGGTTGCAAAATCTTGCCTCCTATTATAACCCATTCTAAGCTGGAGAAGTCTTGGCGAGATGGTTTTGGCCTTAAATGCTGAGATGGGTTGAAAATTTTTTTTTATGGAAAAGTGTCTCCTACCTGGCACCTACATTATGCGAAGGTAGAATTTTCCTTAACGAACAAGATCAGCATATTAATACTATATATCTAGCAACTTTCTTGGTAGGCGATGCTTTCTGGCCCACCCCCTTTAGAATTGCTCTCAATCTTTGTGACCCCCAAGATTGAAATGTATGCGATGTAGAGAAAGTTGCAGACAGTAGTCTGTCGAACTCGCTATAAGCGTACCGTATACTAGCCAAGACCACAAGCTTAAGATTAAATACTTTATAAAAAAAATAATAAACCGCTAAATTGTTTTACGGAAAATCATTAACTGTATTGAATTATCAGTATTCTCTCAATTTCAGATTAAATGAATTTGCTCCTTTGACCAGATTATATGAAATATCGACAATAGTTGTCTGTGTTACCACTGGTAATTCTTGTTATAGTGTTTGTGACGCAGTACCGAGTGGATTTTGCTACGAGATCTTGGCAAAAACGCTCAACCCGACACATATATAGTGGATATTCACATATTAACAAGCAACTCAAAGAAATGGTTAAAAGTCCCAGGCCAAAGCGATATAATTAAAATGAAAATCTCTGTAAATTCCAGTGCCAGGATGAATGAACGGATGAATTGTCACTTTTCAACGTTAGAAATCGGCCAAGTTATGATGAGTTCAAATTTGCTAGTAACATGACCAATAAAAGTGAACTAAGCCAGCGTTCTACTTAGCTATTATGTTTCCAAAAACAATTTGCCAACACTCTCTAGATCTCAAAGTCTGAGTGCTCATTCATAGAGTAGATCACAAGCTTTCAATTTCGTACGACTATTACGGAACACCAAAGAAATTTCAATAAATGGGTCCAGGTACCCAATTCAAGTATATATAGACGTGCTTTGAGCTTGGTATACTGTCCCTATAATAATAAACTGTTTCAATGCTTGTAAGCAATCTCAAATCCCGACAGATTTCGGTTATCTTCGACTTCTTCGAAGACCTTTTCAGACTGGCATGAATAAGGCTGAAGCGTTGCATTGTTCCGTGCGTGTTAGCACCATCAGCATTGCACGCCGCATTAACTTTCCCGATTCAAATGACGTGTGTACCGAAACAAGATCGCTTGTTGAGAGAAACAGCAACAACAACTGAAACAGTTTACTGGCAAGGTTTGGCGCGTTCTATTCATGCGCAGAACAATAATGCGTTGTGAGCGATCTAAGAATAGTTTTAAGCGCGAGTGCCTTGTAGATCTATCTACAAAAGCCGTTTTAAACAACACACTGAGACAGATGGATTTAATGTATCAAAGTTAAATCTATAATATTTGCTTTCAATGGCTGCAAATGACGTCAAGTGGCACTTTAAATCAGGTTTTGTACCATAAAATAAAAGAAGGTTTGAATTATGGTAGCTGTTTGAGGTGGTCATGATATCATACATGAAAGCTTGCTCTCAGATTGCAAAGGAGATAACTATGCAGAAAAACTATAATTCCATTTTGAATGATGATTGCACTGACATAGATTTTTTTTTATCAGATCTATAGCCTGTATTGGATTTTTTGGAGATAAAGGCCAATAAGCCTAATAGTAAATTAGCAACGGTTTGGTGTAAGTAAATAATATTCACAATGGTGTTTATAGTACAACAATAGTAACGGCTCGGTCCATCTCTGGACCCGTCTCTGGTTTATCATCTTGCAATTTTTCAACGCATTAATTACAACATCTGATATGGAAATACTTGTGCCCAGATTATTGAAGTTTAAATCTTCATAAATAATTGTGATACTAGATAGTGCCTTATTTTTCTCAGCCTACATTAGTAATTCTCATCTACAATTGACCCACTGCTCGTAACAATCAAAAGGCTGTTGCCAGCAAACTTGAGCGAGTTTATCATTAAGACCACTGCTTAAAGACATTCGGTATCGTTATCTTGCATATTTATTTGGTGTACTAGATCAACTCAATAGGGCTAATTATAAAGGTAAATGGTCCAAGACATTCTACAATAGTGCAAGCAATTCAAGGTTACATTTTGATAATAGCAGCAAGTCAGCCTGCTTGGTTTCAAACCTGTTTAGCAAACTCGATGGGAACTATGAATAGTCCTAAATCAATCAGAGGTTGTCTAAAAAAATATAAATGACTTGCCTTTATAGAAACGTCAGTTCAATACTGACTTCTTTTGTGCAGCGTTCGTATCTGTGCTATGTTCACAAACAAAATCGATTATGTCAGCATCTGTTGGACGAGCTATCCGTTTTGAACTATTGGAAAGAAGTGAATCTGACTTTTCAAAACTAGTACCAATCTAATTGAAATGATCTCATCATAAACATCGGGTGAGTCCTGTTTTTAACTTCTAGTCTTGAAAATAAGCGAAGATAAGAAAGAGTTGTGTGGTTTAGGCAATTCAAATGAGCCATCAACTGTGTCTTACAAGACCCTTCTTTCACCCAGATCAAGCTTTAAAGCAATGACAAAAAATAGTTCCATGTGGAAATTCTAAAAGAACTAGTTTTAGCAAAAAAATTTCAAAGAAAAACCTACATTAGTGTCTCTCGATTGAAACATGTCATCAACTTTACAGCCTTACTCAAACCATGGGCCTACACATGAAGAGATCGTCCCATGAACTGCCAAAGCTGTCTAGACACTAGTTTTACATGAAAATTTACAAGTTTCAGATGAGCCTGTTACTTAGTCTTACTGTAGACTTTGTTCTTGGCATAATTATACAGATAGTACTAGTCAATTGGTACTGAGGTCAACAAAGTACTTACTCACAATATAAAATTTTTCCATCATAATAGTAGACTTGACATGAACAGATATTTTTACACATGCTATTAAAGTAGGACAAAAGATCTACTTGGATCAACTTTTGTACTGTTTCTGAGGGGTGAGAAACGTCGAGACAGTTCACATGAAGTTAAAGACCAAAAGACAATGACGCAATGAAAAAAAGGCACACTTATGAGTTTACGCAATCATCAATTGAGTTTGATTAGACCAATTAATAAACATGAAAACTTTCAAAACTGATCTCCTCAATTCATCTAATCCAAGTACCTGGAAGTTTAAAGGTCTTGCAAGATTCAAGTAAAATCCTTAGCTTGGAACTATATCGAGCATGCCCCTCACGCACAAGTTGAGCCTGTGATCATGGATTAATTTTTCTTCATGATCCTAGGGTCAAAATCACACTACGCAAGTGCATTGCACTGTCATCTCGGCGTTTTTTGTGAACCAGTAGATCCAATATAAACGTTCTATATGCAATGTATCAACATTTGTAAAAGTGGAGAACCAGTGCCTACTAAACAAAAAGCCCATATGAATGCTTTTTTTTTGCTCAACTCTCTTGTTTCAATATGATTGATATGCTTGAAGCCAATTCATCCATATATGCAAGACAGATGGAGAGCATGAGCCGGCGCTTCTTTTTTTGTTTGGGGTCAAGGTCCATGCGAAACCGCTGTCAGGTCTTGAGCTAAACTAGCTTTGGCTGTATACTAGCGTACCACAGATTGTTTTGGGGATGCTCCACCGCCAGATCTCCGCTTTCTCTGTTTGGGGTTATAGTACCAGTTTAAGGATAATAATCATATGTTGTTGGTTTTTTGTATGGAGGTTTTTAAATTGGTATGGGCCCAGTGTAGACGTGTGCTATGTATGGTGGTTCTTAGGATCTCGCTTATATGCGAGCAAAGAGGAGGGGTAACACACCAAGACAAAAAAAACCTGTGCACCTTTTCATATGCATTAAAGTTGCGACAGCTGGGGAATTTATTATTATTTATCCATCTGCTATAAATCTATAATATAGTATTATGCTTGAACACAAAAAAATAAAATAATAACAAAAAAAACAAGCTTTTCAGTTTATAGGTTAGCGCGCTCCGTTTGATGAGTTTATCCACTCCGACATGTATAAACTTGATCCAATTTAGGGGCTCTATATTGACGTCTTTTATGTCTCATGAGAGGGGCAAGCGCTAGTATGACGACCAGTTTTTTTTATAATGTCATTTATTAAGAGCAATACGAGATATATTTTGTGTTAATCAGGAACTAGATTCTAAGAGACAAAGCCCATCAGCAAGCGACTTTAGATCCTTCCTTGTATACCAACCATGATTTGGTTGGGGGTTTTCCTTGAATGATTTATAAGTTGATGATATCAGTCCTCTAAACTAGGCGACTCAAACAGCTGTGTCGATGTGGATAGGCTCATACAATGGCAGAGCCTTCGAGTTCTATAGTCCTAGAAGGTTATTCCCCTATTTTCAAATAGAACGCTCCGAGTGCCTTTTTCCGGTTTGGTGGAATGCTCGGTCAAATTAGCTGATACATAGGAAGGCGTATGATCTTATTAAAGGGTCAATTAGAACATATAGTTGCTCGTGTTTATGTGGGTGGTGAGATGGATCTTAAGGATATGTCGTTATATTGAATGACTCCAGCACGAATTGGAATCTACCTCTTCAAGTCGGCTCACTCGGAATAACTTTTTTTGAGCATTCTGTTACGCTTGTTCTTGTATTACGAACTATTTATAACGTATAGCATCGCTTCGTCACTTTAAATCAGCGTAGTACAGTGTAAATGAGCAGGAAAAAGGAGACAGGTGAGCCAATTCAGAGAAATAGTCTGATCGAGGAGTAGGTACAAGTATAATATTGATATAACTCATTTTTTTCATGGAATTTGTAATGCCATCTATCAGACAGAGTGGAGAAACTTACTTGTTGGTCTGTTCGCCTTTCGTTCGGAGAAATCATTATTAATCCCACCAACCATAGCTTACAATTCAAATAGCTCATGAGTAGCCTAATAAGCCTGTTTTTGCAATCGCTGAAGTTTGCCAAGTGTATTGGACTTGCCAAGTGAAAGTGTGTACGAGTTAGAAACTTGATTTTATGAAATAGCTATAGCTAGGCATCCCAACAATTTTGAATTGGAATGGAATAACTCTTTTAATAGTAGAGCAATAAATTATATAGAGTACTGGGAGGATCTAAGACCTATTTGGTGATTTTTTAATTTCTCCTGAAATGGTTTGTAATTATACCCAGATTAAGACTGCCCTCAGATTAGTACTTGGCAAGATATGCGATGCTGATTCGATTGCTCAGAACTTATCTTTAATTTTAAAATCCATTTTCCGCATGGGAGAAAAAATTCTATAAAAGTTACAATATTTTCAAGTCAGTTTTCCTCTGTGCACTGATGAAATCCTTGAAGACCCAGTGCCAGTAACAAGTTGTTGTTCTTGGCTTTCATTTTACAATGAAATAAACAGGCTTTCTCAATTTTATTATCCAGAAAAGGACATTAATAATACATTTATTTGTTGATAAAGCAGCAGATCCAAGTATGATCAAGTGTAGATTAGTGGTTAACTTAGGATACTCAGTGACTTGGCCATTTCTCCTATGACAAGTAAACTTGTAAAATCTTGTAAACTTTTCTTATTCTTTGAAAATTGATGAAGGATCTCTTAAAATATCCAGCAAGACAGGCCGTTTGATGTTTGTCGGGTTTTCTTAGATATATACAAAGCAGCTTCCTTTGACTTTTTTCAAATTAGTCCAGATATGATCTGCCTTGCTTTCTAAACATGAGTGTTCACAAAATATCACTGCTCAGCAAGCTGTTCACCGAGTTTATTTAGATATTGTATTGCAAGAAATTCAGACACTTCATCTAAGAACCCTTTCTTGTGATCCGTCATTTCAATTGCTGTTTCAGCTATGGGTCTCACTTGCTGGCCCAAAGCATTTGTTAAAGATTAGATTGGACAATTTGATTCTATCTTCAAACGGAGCTTCAAAAGTGCCCATATTCCAACTTAGTTATATATGGCTGATTGAACTGAAAGCCTTGAACTTGAACAGAGTTGTTATGGCATTTCATCTAAGACTTGGAAGCTGGACGAAGAAGTAGAAATGAGACAATGGCTGGCCAGAACTAGAGATAATTAAAAATGAGAATTATAATTATAATTATACTGACATCTATTTTCAAATGTTCTTTATTGAAATTTGTTCAAAAGGTTTTGGACGAGGAACCGTGTGAGAAGTATGAGCAATTGTGTTTTGTATAAGGCAAGAAGAATCTTAAAGTCGTTCAAGTATATTTATACTTGGTTAAATGCAAGTAAAATAATTCAAGACTTGAGTGTTAAGGTAAGTTTGGCTGGTACAACCATCAAATATAACGGGGCAGATCTTCACTAGGTTCTCCAAGTATCAGTCATTGATGCAAACTTGTTCAAGAATCAAACTTTTGAAAAATTTAAAGAGATAAAGGAGGGTTAATTTACAAAACGTATTATTTATAATGAATCTCAATCACAAATCTTGCTGAATTCAACTGACATATAATCATAATTTCTAATTCCCCAAGATCATTCAGGCCCTGATTGCTGAATATACCGTCTGTCATGATTATATACTGCCCGTAAACTGCAGTTTCAAAATGTTTTTTTTATGTACACTTAATATTCCCTCTTTCCAACACTACGTATTGTAATATATGCTAAAACGAAGTTAAGCCCGTGGTTTGTACAATGCCAGATCGATCTCTCTGTTTTTTTTTCCTAAACTTGATGTTTTGACATTTTGACATGTTTACACTTGATTAAGAACCCCCTCCACCTTTGCCTGACATTTGCAACCTTTACTCCGGTCTTGATTAAAAAAAATGAAATATCTAGATCTCTCAAAGTAATTGATTTGATCATCATCAAAGGCTAACCCTCCTAAACCAAAAACTTCTAAATCTAGTGTTTTCCAATTGGCTTCACCTATAGATCTCGGTCTTTCAATTTTACAATTACTTTGGTACCGTTTTTGTGTTTGATATGTTTGAGCTTATAAATTACATCTACACATGAATCATAAATGCCTGAGTCCTACCAAGCCCACATTGCAATCAATTGTATAATATATGGGCAGCAAACTACACAGCTTGGTATATAGCAAATTATTGATTCTAGCTGCGTACTTCTAGGCCTACTCAAATCTTGAATTGAAATATCTATTCAGATTGATGCCAATTGGGAATAGATAAGTTAATCAATGATTAATATAGATTTTTGGCCATTACCATTAATGGGTTCATATGAATTGATATTGGTAGCCAAATAATTGTGGTACTGATAATAAGCTCGGCTCTTTTCTTGTCGGCCTATATATGGCCTTGCCATATGGGAGTTGTATATGTCCATTAAATATTAAATGGGGCCTTCTTGCAATCTACAGCCTATATATATATACCTAGATACAAAATCCTTTACATCTGTATACCTAGTTTGAGATTACTGGTCATCTTAGAAAACCATCAAGATTTCGTTCAACAACCTCAACCCCCCTCATCTTCATGCTATCTGTTTTCACAGTATCCTACTAAATTTATACATACCTTGCAATGCATTCAACTGTTGGCTGTTCATAAAAGTCATGCTGTTTGGTTATCAATTGGTCAAGGTGTGTATATGTGATCTCGTCCTACTCCTGATTGCAATATATATATATATATCAATTGAAGTCAAGCATGCATGCAAAGTTTATAAATTTCAACCCCGCTGCAGTTTGACATGATCACTTATAAGGCCAATCATATATTGTTTCTTTATAGATTTCAAGGTCAAATAGCTAGAAATTTATACTTAACTCTATCGTATCAATAGATTGTGAGTGCTATATTATAGCACTTTAATAGGTTGTAGCTATGAACCGGCTAACTCACACAGATACACAGATACACACGCACTCACATAACATCAAAAAACCCCGCGTTTTCATGATATCAAATCCTCCCTCCACTTTTTTTTTCATGTTACTTGGATCTATTCATATCTATAGATATACCATTACCCCCCTTGGTTATAATATATATAAATGTGTCTACATGAAGTTATCCAAAGTCCAGACACGTCGACCAGTTCAACAATTGAGTCTGCCTACATGTGTCTTCCATCACTAGACATAGCGAGCTAGTTGGTGCTGCTCAATATTGAATTTAAAAGTACCACACAAACTGCTTATCGGGCTGTAAGATCTTATCGGGCTTGTTCTATTGGCCCCTTTATAAAATTAAAAAAAATTAAACTTCATGGACGTCGTCCCTGACCAAAAATAATATTACAATACTTTCTAGGTTAATCAGTGGAATATATATTAGGCTAGCTTATATGGTTAATCAATTGATTGATCTGCCCATTTTTTGGTACGTATATATGTAGGCCGATATGGTTGGGTCCTAGGCTACCTTTCTTCGGATTAAATATCTGTTCACATCTGTGTACACACCATATGGCATCAACAGTTAAATATGAGTCGTCCTTGTAAACTAACTAGGTAGTGGCATATCTTTGCATCCTTGATAAGTTAAATCCGTATACAGGTCCATCTTCGTAATGTATGTGTACACCCTTTGAATTTCGCCTAGCTATCTTTGTATGTCCTATCTCTGCATTTACTTGGACTGGTCATAAGCTAGCCATGCATGTATACAGGTCGCCATCAGATCAGGCTAATTTCAATTGAGGGTGGCCTGGTGTGTTCAGAGTTTCTTATCACTGCCTACGACATATCCCAAAGTAAGGCCATACATCTGCTGGCTGCTGCTTCAATTGTATATCAATTTCCCAGTTATCAACATTGTGTATACATACTGTCTCAGCTCTTGGCTTCAATGGTTAATTGTAAAAAACCGCACATGCCATGCAGGGATCCAATTCTTTTTCTTTGTTCCAAAACCATAGAGATATATCTATGACTGGAACAAGACAGTAACGTTGTTTTTGTTAATTAAAAAATATACTGGTTCAGACTTCCATGCACTCAGCTTTCTATGTAATTGGACTGTTTATGTTTCCATGTCCTGCTCAGAAGGCTGCACAGAACATTGCGATCTTTTTTGAATTTGCAATTATTTGTGGGCATATACATGTATCTATGGCCAGCCATGGAAACAAAGCGTATACTTATCGTGGCTGTGGCTGGTACAATTGCGATAACCATATGGCTACTACTTTTTATACTTTTGATTGTGGCTGTGGATAGTAGAGAGACTATATGGAGGCTATTTATGAGACATGGGCTTTCTTTCCATAGGCTAATGTTAAGTAAGTTCAAGTTTTTAAGTTGAGCTCAGACGTTTATAAGCTTATAACTAACAAACCTTTCTCAATATCAAATATTTAAGGTCCTTCTTTGATATTTAGGCCTATATCACAAGTTTTTGTTTCATTTAGAGGATGTATGTTTGTTCAATTGTAGTTGAGTGCTGGGCTGATATGTAGAATCTGGTAGAACCCTTTGAACTTCTTTAGTAGAAGGCTAACCATAGTTAGACTAGTCCAAATCACACACCAGCCACAAGCCAAGTGGTCTTATTTCATATTACTATATAGAAAATAATAGAAAAAATAAAAATAAAAATCCCCACAACAAAGCGAAACGAAAATTTTGTTGTTGTTATCTCAAAACAACTCATGATTGGTCAAATCAGTTTTTGTCAAGTTTCCGATTCTATAGTTGAAATTGATTCCGATATATTATGACTTACACACATTGCAATAAGACAACGTATTGGATTTACTGAGGTTGTACTATTTTGAAATTGACTCCTTGTGAAATTTGAAGAAAAAGTTTCTTGAGAGAGGATCTGAGTGAAATATATTGACGATATAGATCAAATCCATCATTGATTGGTTTGATAGGTGTTGATTATGTGCATATGGATGGTCCAATGAGAATCAAAATCATAAACTTGGCACACTATATGACATACATGACCACCATCAGTTGAAACCAAGTGAAAAATATTGAAAAATTGAAAAAAAATCAAAAGCTTTTCATACGTTGGCACAGTAGTGGATCGGAAGTGCTATATAACTGGTGGTCAATGTATACAGGAATACGGACAGGTCAAGCGTTATCAGTGCATCTATAGCCAATCCCCATCTTTGGTATATTTATGTGGACTGGGGACAACCTATTGATGACTAGATATAGTCAACTATCATATAGCCAATGATGTAGACCTTTAAACCCCACAAATATTTTACATGTAGGCCCATAGATTTATATGATCGTGACAATACGTTTTGAAATTGAACGAAATCAAACCGTTTCAAGCCGATCTGTTGTCAATTGTTAATCAATCCAATCATTTCATGAGCAAAGACCTGGATAAGACTTCTATATAGCTATATAGGGCCTAAGTAGGTAGGGGGTGCGTTGCAAAACAAAATGGTTGTGAACAGCTCTAGCTATAGAGAAGAAGTGAGTCAATACGAGTTTTTTTATTTTGTATGAAAAGGAAACCAGCGGATAAACTTTGATGGACTGATAATATTAAACCATGTACTCATAAGGACGCCATGATCATCAACATCCTTCCGTCTTCCGTCTGCCATTCCATTCAACCTAGTATAACTATACTGACATTAGTTACCAAAGTTCATAACCATCCTAATACCAATATTGTCTATTGGTTATTGGTTACTGTTGACTGGTCGGATCCATATATGGCAGATCTGATCATATATATTAAAGACTGTAGACTGTTGTGCAGTATACATGAAATGTATACATAAAAATCTTTATCTGTCCAATGAAAAGTCTTTTCCTTTTCTTACAAGTACTAAAATAAGCTTGAGGATATGCCCGGGGGTGAGTGTGTGTGTGTGTGAGGGCACCAACCACCAACCACCACCCAAAAAAAAAAAAAAAAAAAAAAAAAAAAAAAAAAAAAAAAAAAAAAAAAAAAAAAAAAAAAAAAAAAAAAAAAAAAAATTGGCCGAGGGAGGGAGGGAGTTTGTTGCCTTAACTGGGTTGTTTATGAGGGTACTTTCTATATATATTTATATATACAAAATAAAGCAGCAGTAGCTGTGATTGATCCAATGATTGGTTGAAATCTATGATGAAGTTGGTTTTATAAAATCTCTTTTCAAGACATTGTTGTTGTTGTTTGTATGTAAACAACACAGCAAATGTAGTGGTGGTCTAATTGCTGTCTCTCTCAAAAATTTCCTTTTCTCCATATGACAAGCGACTTGTAACGAAAGATTTTTTTTTTTTTTTTTTTTTCTTTTCTGGAGCTCTTTATAATTTCTTTTTTGTTTACCGCTTCTTTTCGGGATATTTACATCGACTCTTCTCTGATTGGCTACTGGTTGGTCTTATCTACGCTCCCCCATCTAAAGCAACAATATATCACTATAACTTTTCTTGTGTCATTTATTCATTACCTACAAATAAACACCCGCATGCTTGTGATTTTCTACTCAACATTACTATAAAATATCTAATATCATTAAAACTTATCAGCAAAATCTACTATTTATACCAGCCCTTTCGCCTTTCTTTCACAATTCTTCTTCTTCTTCTTCTCCTCAGATCCTTCTCTACACACTCTCACACACACACACAAGTTCATATACAATGTCCTCTAACGCCTCTGTTCTCTCAAAGTACATGGCCCTCCCCCAGAAGGGAGCCATCCTCGCTGAATACATCTGGGTCGACGGTACCAACGGTATTAGATCAAAGTGCAGAACTCTCTACGAGAAGCCCTCTTCCCCCGCTGACCTCCCCGAGTGGAACTTTGACGGTTCTTCCACCGAGCAGGCCCCCGGTGACAACTCAGATGTCTACCTCAGACCCGTGGCCATCTACCCCGACCCTCTGAGACTCGGTGACAACATTATTGTCCTCGCTGAGTGCTACAATGCCGATGGCACTCCCAACAAGACCAACTACAGACACGAGTGCGTCAAGCTCATGGAGGCCCACAAGGATGCCGACATTTGGTTTGGTATCGAGCAGGAGTACACTCTTTTTGACAACCTTGGAAACCCCTACGGTTGGCCCGCTGGCGGTTTCCCCGCCCCCCAGGGTCCTTACTACTGCGGTGTCGGTAACGGCAAGGTCTACTGCCGTGACATTGTCGAGGCCCACTACAAGGCCTGCCTTTTCGCTGGTATCCACATTTCCGGTGTCAACGCCGAGGTCATGCCCTCCCAGTGGGAGTTCCAGGTCGGCCCCTGCGGCGGCATCTCCATGGGTGACGAGCTCACTGTTGCCCGCTACCTGCTGCACAGAGTCGCTGAGGACTTTGGTGTCACCATTTCTTTCCACCCCAAGCCCCTCAAGGGTGACTGGAACGGTGCCGGCTGCCACACCAACGTCTCCACCAAGGAGATGCGCGCTCCCGGTGGCATGAAGGCCATTGAGGCTGCTATTGAGAAGCTGTCCAAGCGTCACAAGGAGCACATTGCCGTCTACGGTGAGGACAATGACCAGCGTCTGACTGGTCGCCACGAGACCGCCTCTGCTGCCACCTTTTCCTACGGTGTTGCCAACCGTGGCTGCTCTGTCAGAATCCCCCGCTCTGTTGCCAAGGAGGGTTTCGGATACTTTGAGGACAGACGCCCTGCATCCAACATTGACCCCTACCTGGTCACTGGAATCATGACCGAGACCATTCTCGGCAGCATTCCCGATGTCGACGTTGTCAAGCAGGTCCAGAAGTAAAGTGTGGTTGTGGTGGGTTTTTCCTTGAATAGTTGTAATGCATAGATTAATGAACTTTTTGATGTCTATTTTTGAAGAATATTATTGTAGAATGCACGGGAGTTTTTCCGATATTGCATTGTGTGGAGACCAAAAAACAAAAAGCATGGATAGTACTACGATATTGAGGGTGCCCCTCCAAAGGTCTACGGTCTACCACCTACCTGTGTATAAGAGTGTAGGCAAAATTATATCTATAATATCAATATATCATAGAGAGGAGAGGGAAAGCGAGCGAGAGATGTCCAATATCGCAGTGAGGTAAATATTGTGTTTGTGTTGATATATGTGAGTTGAGGGATATATAACTAACTAACTAGCAAGCAAGCAACGTCTGCAGGGGAAATGAACAATAGATCTAGGCCTATATAGAAGAGACTTTTTACATTTATTTACATCTGGGATCTTTCATGATTAAAAAAAAAAAAAAAGACATTTTTTGTATACCTGTTCGTGATGTCATGTATATGTTTGTTATGATCCCTACATGGATATGGATATATATTTTGAAAGATGTTGGAAGATGTTCAGACATGTTCAGGTTGATCTTGTTGTTGTTGTTGTTTGTTGATCTTTGAGCTAGGATCAACAACATTAGTAAAATTTAAAAAAACAGTAGTATATTGGAATTTCCAGCTACAGATATAGGCATATATAACATAGCTAGGCTTTCAATATCGATTCAAGTGAGTACTGGAATATATGGTATCTAATATACTGGTTTTTTATTTTAATCTTTTTTTCAATTGAGTCGATCTTTCAAAGCATGTATATCTGTGGATTTGAATCCTACATCGGCCTATTTACATTTGTGCAGCGAATTGATCACAAAAATTTCATTTTTTTTATATATATATATATATTATATAGGCCGATACATGGCATGACATGTCGACAAGGTTTTTGTTTCTTGCGGTGTGCACCTACATGTATATATGATCTATGAGGCATTTTGGTAACAGGCTAATATTGAATATAAAGAGAAGTATGTAAAGAGGTCAAAGGGTAATTTAAAAAAAAAGGTTAAAGTTAGTGTAAATAACTATGGGCCATCTCTATTTATTCTTAAATTTGGTAAAGTGTAAATATAAAATATTAATATTAAATTAATATGGATAGAACAATGAACCATGGAGCAACAACACTACATAACGGAAAAAAACAACAACCAGAAAACATATTGCTGAGAATAGCCTATAGAAAAAAGTAAAGGTGCCCTTGGTTGATCGTGCTGTCATATAGATCAAACAAGGCTATGTTTCGCCGCAACTCCTAGAGTATTTAGATGTAGGAAAATGGCCTACAAAGCCAGATATGACATGGCTATATCATATAGAGAACTTGAGATAAATATACACAGATAAACAGAAAAAAAAAAGTTATAATCTGCCCACCGCCACCCGCCGTGGCCAAGCGGACTTGGCCCATATATGCGCCACCTACTCATAACAAGACCTAGGATTTAGGATGTGGGCTTAGGCTTAGGCTTAGGCTTAGGACTTGACCGTAAATATTATATATTGGCTGTGTAGAGATTGTAGAATTAATAGAGCCTTTATATGGTAATCGAATTAGGCTATAATCCGCCGCGGGCTGATCATCAATAGGCCGATTATGTCATGAAAAAAAAAAAATACATAGGCATAGTAAGCAAAATATCAATATAGAGCAAAGAAGGCACACAACACAGGATATAGGAAATAGGGTAGGAGGCTATATCCTGGGACGTAATTCCGGGGGCCGATATAGAAGTCTAATGCATATGATAGGTCTCTGATAATGCGAGAGCACCATATGCGTGGCATATAGGGGCCCAAGGGAAAAATTTGTGAGTTCGGAGTTTGCCGGGGGAAAAAGAAACTGAAGAACAAGAACAAGAGCAAGAAACAATCATCATATATTGAAAGGTGCTGCTTAATCAATATATAGGCCTATATATATGACACAGGTAGACCTATAGACGTATTAGAGTTCCGTCTAGGCTCAAAATTGCTTTCTCTGTATTTCTATACCACTGAACCTATCATGATTGATTACTTTTTGTTCTATTCTGTTCTTTCTTTATCGTTCGTTCTTGGACGTAGATCGGTCTCGGCTTTGAATTACCAAATACGTCAACATCTAACCCCAAGTTTTCACGAGCTTGATTAGCTTTATTAGAAAAGCCTTTATCGTGACTGGCTAGCTTTAGCTTGTCTTGATGGCCGAGAGAGCACGAGACCTTAAATTTTCCATATTGCTCTCTATAGCTAAGTTTGCTCGGTTTGTTTATTTCTATCTGTTTCTGATAGGCCAATGTAGCTTGGACTCGGCTTTGGATTTCCTGAATCGGAGGAGCTCTCATATACTTACTTGTCTTGTCAGCCTAGGCTAGCTACACCTCTTGCCTTCATTTTGCTTTCATTTCTATAAAATTCGAATTCCGGTCTTTTGGGTATACGTCAATCCCGGTCTTTTCCTTCTGATTCATCTTGTTATCGCCCGGTATTCGCTCTTTCTTTTTATTTTTTTTTATTTTTTTTTTTCTCTCCACAAAGGTATTGTAATCGACCTTTATCGGCCCTTTTATTTTGTTTTTATTCTTCTCATATATGTCAACCTGAAACCGTTTGACAGATATTTTTGCACTATATAGTTCAGTCTTTACTAAACAATATTTCTTGATTGGTCTCTCTTTGAGCTGTTATTTAGATACTTGTATATAAGAATGTAGGCATATAGGGCCGAGCTAGTTTACAAGAAGGCCAAAGAACGATATTGGACCGACCTGGTCATCGATCCGTATTCAGTCATCAGTCACTTGTCAACTTTCCTAGTGCAGCCACCTTGGTTTGGATTTGAAAGAAAAAAATAAATAAAAGCGTAATAGACCTACAATTAATGAACATAGCACAACGTTGTATCTATAACGTGGTTGACCCGTACTAGCTAGTATTAGCGCGTAAACCAGACAAGCTAGCTAGCCTTTTCATGAGCAGCGCATAAGTCATTAGCTTGCAATAACGGTGGCGCAAGTATACAAACAGCTGTAGAATTATTCTTTGCCCGTCTTTTTTTTATGTGTATTTTAGCTGGCGCCAAAATTGGCCGTTACCGCTTTGCCTCATTTTGCAGCCGTTAACGCTGTATTAAAATCTTTGAGTGCGCACAAGACATATTACAACTTTTGGTATCCTTATATGCTACCTTGGCCATTGATCAGTGACCACTCAGTCTGGACAGTTCTATAGTGATCATGGACGGCGGGGCTGAAAGTGCTGGGCCACCCAGGAATCAGTCGCTATACTGGTGTGCCTTGGCACTCTCTCAGCCTGCCAATTTATATATAGATTGTAACCTCAAAGTTATAAGCAAAATCTACTAGGACGTATATCCATTTTAATTGTCTTTGCCTTTTCTTAAAGTTTGGGTTTTGCTTGATCATCATGCTAACTTATGCTGACCCAAGCCTTTGACTAGTCAACTCGAGGATCGCTAAAAATAGTTGGAAATTCTAAAAGAAAAACCATGGGCCAACCTAAATCAAAATTTAAACCAATATTGTAATGCTTCGAGATCCTGGCTTATGTCTTTAATAAGAGGAAGAAAAAAAAAGAACTGGCGTAGAGAGCTCACACCCGGTATCGAACCGGGGACCTTGAGATTTGCAATCTCACGCTCTACCACTGAGCTATATGAGCCAGTTTTGTTTGTGAGAAACTATGGTGGTCTACCGATATTAGTAAAACAACATCTAATTTGGGTACATCACGTGACCAATTTGGACTTTGTATGGCAGTTAAGATGAAGCATGGAAAAGTGCTCGAAACTGTTCTTGATTTTGTGGTATTGCTGCTTGAAATAGAACAAGTTATTATGTCAAAGTTAGATTTCAAGATCACATAACTGAGTAGAGTATTTCTTGTTGATTTTGTTACTTTTTTTTCACAGGCGATGGTCTACATTGGTCTCCCTATCTGACGGCTGCTATTTGTAGGTCTTGCTACTGCTCTGGTTTCTCTCTGTGCAGAGATCAGATCGATGAGACTTCTTTTTCATTTTTGATGCTTGAAATTGAATGAACCTGAAATCAACTCTGTCAAACATAAATACCTGCGAAGCGAATCTGCTGATGATAACTCAAAGAAGCTAAGCGAGATTCTTCAAGTATGCCATGAATGGGCCCAAACTTTGGGAATGCAGTTTAACTATCGGGAGAAGTTGGGATTTCTTTATATAATCTCGAATAGAAATCAGAGGAAGCGTCTGGTTGGTTTGAGAATAACCGGAGGTGACAGCATAAGGCTTTTGAGTATCGTTTTTGACAAGTGATTCACCTTCATTCACCACGCCAAGTACTTGGTCTCGAAGACAAGGAGCATATCAGTCAGAATTGCAAGACTGGAGGTGTTGTCAAGGGAGTGACAGGACACGCGATGAAACAGCTCTATTATTTCTGCGATCGGCTTATAAGCTTACTAGTGTTTGGATCAATGGTCTGGTATGGCAGGCTAGCTAAACAAGGGAGAATGAAATCCAACAGATCTAGAATTTGGGGGTTTGGAAAATCCTTGGAGCGTTCAAGTCTACTCTCATTCCAGCTCTGCACAAGGACGCTGATATCGTCCCTGTCAAACATATGCAGGGCGAGATTGGCACATTGTATGCAGTTAGAATCAATAGAATAATGGACCCAAAAAAAACCTAGTTCACAAACTAGCTTGTATATGAGACTGCTTTACAAGGTTGGAGCGTATCCGTGCTGAGGTGCAGGAGTTGCCAAACTTGCGTGTGGACGTGTACTGGAGTAAGAAGCACACCCTGGGAAAGATCGAATGACGAGAAATCGAGTGCCGCGAGTACCACCAACTTGGAGTTGAAGAGATTAAATAAAAAGACCAATGGAAAGAGTGGAACATGGATTTGTATTTGGCTACTTCGAGTGGTCTGTGCGGAACCATTACTGATGTTGGATTGTACTCGGGTTCTCATAACTACCCACTCGCAGGATTAATGGAGGGCCAGATATGCCACCTATTGAGCAAAGTCGTCCAGTTCAGGACTGGTTAGAAGTCCTGGGAGCTTACTTTGAAAGGACTAAGGTCCAGGAGAGGGAGCACCAGGTGTGTGCAACTATATCATCCAAGAACGCAAGAAATATGAGACTGAGCGCTGAATTTTGGAAACCGTCTCGCCTGAACTTAACTTTAAGTCCTGCTGTGTACCAGAAAGGGGATTGAAGTGGTGTTTAAGGTCTTGCATCTTCTACCTCAACTTTTATCTTAATGGGTTAATTTACATGGAAAACACATAGCAGTTTTCTCCAGCTTGCTGGTGCTATCGAAGCTTCGTGGTAGTAAACTGGGCTTTCTCTGTGCATGGATCAAAATTCATGAGAAATCTAGCGCCAATACCCACCTGAAAATAAAAAAGCCGTTACATTGTGTCACATCCTGCTGCTTTCTCTATCAAAAAAAATATTTAGAAAAATTCTTCTTCGATGTTGTTCATCTACCTATCTGTTTAAGATCAAATCCATAGGAAATCCGGCGCCATCGCCTATTTAAAAAAAAATGAAGCGTTAACATTGCTTTACTTAGTGCGTCTATCTTTACTAAGTTAGAAGATATGTTTTCTTTAATGCTTATGACATAGGATGTTGAATTAACCATCCATCTATCAAGGTCCAAGAGAGGGAGCACCAGGGTGGACGTGAAAACAATTCCTTGTATTATACAAGAATGTGCACAAAACTGCTGCAACTTCATAATGAACTTGAACCCAAATTTTGATTGAATAATATAAGACCATTGAAGAAGTAGTCAAGCTCTTATTTCATTTACCAAAACTTTTATTTTAATAATTAACCCATAGAAAAGGTCACAAATGTTTTCCATAGCTGGGTGATTCTATTGGACCCCTGGTAAATTATTCTATTTTTTCGCTGTAGATAGATGATGAAGGGAAAGTTTAAGGTCATTGACTGCTTGAAAATTATTGATTCTAGTGCAATTCCTTACCTAGTGCTGTCTTCTGTATAGATTGTCTTCTAAAAGCTCTACCGATTCAGCATTAAATTATTTATCTATCCAATTTGTTAATTGATGATTGTTATTAACTAATGCTGAGGGCAAAAGCTCGGTTGAATAAAACTTCAACTTTAATCAATAGCCTGATAACTTTCCATAACCAATTTACAACCATCTCAACAATTGAATCACCATATAGCCTATAATATTGCACTCCAAAAATATTAAGCCTTTTCTAAGTACGGGAGCCATGAATAACATTGAGAGAGTAGTTGATCTTGATTCTTTGGTTTGATTGAATGGAAATCTAGTTAAATCAATTTATAATTCTAAGCAAATCATTCATCAAACCTCGCAATATATTCTTACTACATAGAAGTTGCCTCTAATCAAGTGAGGCTGGCTAAATATCACAAGGTTGAGTTTGTACAAGAAAGGCAGAGGCTGTGATTAAGTGATATCAAACTGTGAACCGTCATGAACTTGCTTAAGCTTTAAAAAATGCCAATCAAAGTTTATAAGATCTGGATTGTATTCTAATATAAATTAAAGAATTTTGAACTCATTTGTTAGGGGATGAGTAGTGCAATATTGCAAAATCACAAAGCACCAACACTTCAATCTTACAGGAAAATTTTAGTTAGATCTGCAGCCCCTGAAAACTGTTGAGTTTCTGAAAACAAATGTTTAACAAGGCTTAAATTTATGTTAACCCTGTTGATCGATTTACAATAAAGAGTGGAACTCATGAATAGGGTCAGCGCGCAGTGCTCTTCAGAGTTAGCATTTGTGCATCTGTTGTCCAAAGAGATCTGCAGTTTAGATACAAAAGCTGGAAATTTATTGTACTGCCATATGGTTCCTTAGTTAACCTCAAGAATAATACGAGTCAGCCCTCGTATTTTGCAACTCATTATATCGATCATGTTCAGATTTCTTGTGAGCTAGCCGTTGTTATTGCATGCAAGAGCCTGGAATATGATCTTGATTTGGTGATTTCAGCTGCATAAAAGCCAAGTACAAGGCAAGGATTAAAGTGAAGTGATAAGTACTTCACTACATCCTGTAATAAATCCAGTAAAAAACAAATGATTTCGTGTCATTATGGTGAAGACTCGAAAACATGGTCTTGAACGCTTTGTATACTTGTTTTGAATGCGTGCATCAAGTGATTCATCGTAAGTGACCAACAAACACCATTGTTTTGGTGATGAGTACTAAACCGCCATATATAGCGCACCAATGTAAGGATTCCAATGAATTGCAGATCTTTATGTAAAATCTAGTAGATGAACTGAAAGCTATGGAAACTTCTATGTAATGAACTTAATCTCCTCAATTGACTTATAACTCCAAAGCACAAACACCAATGCCAATCCGATTTATGTCGCCTTTCAGATTTGAACCGCCGAACATTGAATTTGAGCTATTATTTGTACCCCTGAGATCTGCGTTATGATGTCTCTGACATCAATGCAAGGAAACGTAGTTGACTGTAGGTCAAAGAGCAACATGTTAATTTTATTACTGGGACTCCTGCTGGTCAGTCTGGATGTCAAAAATCAACTATTCAGATCTAAACTTTAGAGAATGAACATTTGTATTGTAATCCTTCCCACGATTGTTAAATTATAATTAACAGCTAGAGAGCAGAGCACTTCAGCTCTCTCCAAATAAAATTATTGATTCATGTGCCAAAACCAACTCTCTGGTATGGCATTCAACGCCAACAGATTAGATTCAGGTTGAAATCCACTAAATATGTATTATCAAATGCAATCAGCATGCTTCTGACTCTTTTTGCTTTGAGAACCAGTCGATTGTCTGAAAGGTGCTGCTGAGATTTTTGATATTCATCTCATATCAATTGAATCAAATGAATTTAAATGAAACATATAGTTTGCATTATTATTTGAAGCTCTGCACTACCTCACATTTCATTATATCATTGTATATCCACCAATTTTTGCGTACTGATAGCTAGTGTGAGTGTTGGAGAGTAAAAGTTTTATTCATATGTGCTTATCCTTGCTATCTTTATTTCCACTCTCCTCAGTTCACAGGAGGAACAGAAGCATTTAGAGAGTGCAGGCTCCAAATATTATCTCAAGTTAGTAAAAGATGCGTGCAATACAAGACTTAATCTAGAGTACTAGCAACAATTAAATCTCCGTCCAACCTCAAAACTCTCAAAGGATTGAAAACCTCAAAACGGCGGATGGATCTAAGCATTTCCAACCTCAAATGTTTAAGAGATTTCAATCCCCCATGAAAACCTCATAATGATTTCCCACATATCTTATACTGGTGTTCTGCATCTTGAACCTTATATATGAGGCTGCTAGACCGTTGTTTGAGTGGAAATGTATAAAGCAGTAACCTCGTGATATTTGGGTCTGTCTTCGATTTCAAGTTGTTGAGTTACTATCCAGCAACCCTACTCGATGAATAAAAAGATTATTAACTGCAACAAAGTTACATTTAATTGAACTGATGTATTGCATATTCTTAGAAAACGGGGTGCTGTGATCTTGTCATAATAATATTAGCTAGTTCATCTTGAATACATATATAGCTGTATACTAATCAAGTCAGAAAAATTGGATTAAATGACATTAGTGAAACTTGATCCCTTTCAAGTGAAGTATTTCAAGCATATTTGATTGAGCGGAGAACTTCCTAGAACTGAAAGTTTGCGTTGCTTACAGTGTTTGCACTAAATTTCTTCTCTAAATTAATTATCTTCTCGCTAATGATGGGGCTCTTATTTCCTTCAAATTCAAATGTCTGATTTCTTGCAATGTATAAAAATATTTGATTCTTAATTAAAATATGTTACAAGATTTGTTGACTTGTTATAATACTCATGAATTGATCTAACATGTGCAAAGATTTTCGTGAAAAGAGAGTAACAATAACAATTTACTCATGTAATTTAGGTATGATAATAGCATCACTTTCTTTCATTCCAGTTCGAATGATCATGAGTTTTGAAATTCGACCGATAATTCTTTGTTAATTTTTACAATGCATTCCAAATATCAATGACCATGACGTTCTGTATATAAAAATTATCAAAGCACTTGGACCCTCTAAATGAATCAATATTTTGATTAGACATCCATCTTAAATACAAGTCTAGCTTGCAACAGAATAAGTTAGATTAGCGCATTATCTCCTAATCAATTCTTATATGTAATACAGGCATTTGGGTTAAAGTAAATAACACTTGTGTCAGTACAAGAAGTAAAGTTGGCTAAATAGGTGGCTCGTTTGCACGACCAAGGCTTTTATTCTTCCAGAATTAGTTACAATCACACTTGGGTCAATATGAAGGATGGATCTTCAACCTGGTTTATACCTTATCTTTAAAATAAGATAAAAACCTGTGATATTTATTCAAGACAATTGGAAACAGATTGTGAATTGTCAAATGCTGTAGATCGCTCTTGTAATTGAATCTGATTTGGCGTCTCAAACTCCAAATAAGTTGGCCGGTGAAATAGTTCGAAGATTAGGCATGATTCACAAAAACAAGAGGAGAACTGCTGTAGCATATTGCTTGCTGTCTCATGAAGATTGTTCATGCCCTTTTTATAATATCAAACTATGGGATTTTTGCAAATGACCGGCAGTTTCGACCATTTTTGAAGTTTAACTTGAAAGTGTGGTGCAAGCAAAGTCGATATCTTCTAGCTTAAAGATGATGCTTATACTTTACTGAAAATGAATGAAGTACAATCCCTGTCAAGTCAAGTTACTGACAATGAAAGAGTTTAATGGCATTAGACTTTGACTATCTTCATTGTTCATCATCCCCAAATGCTATAGCTCGCTTGATTCATCATCTTGAATATGTCTAGTTCGTTAATTTCGCACGTTTTTGAATCCAAGCACCTTTAAATTGCTTCTGATAAATTCAGTGTGATGGGTCTTCGCAATACCAGCATGCATATTAAACTTATCTTCAGGGTTTTTAAGATTCCTGGTGCATACATTCCATCTTGCCTTGCGTGGAACTATGTGAAATGCGGGTCGGGCTCAGGTCTTTGTGCCGCTTTTTTTATATTCAAAAGCAATGGAATTGATAGGCACATCACAAGGGTGGAAATATACTCAGGAGAGGCTGAGTCTATATAACTTAATCTAGCTAAATTGAAGACCGTCATCCCTCTTCATATGCAAGCTTGTAATTGAGCCCAATTACTACTTTAAACCCTTTGCTAGCTTACGTGTCTCAATGGCTCTAACTAACTCTGAGAGTATGGAAATATGACTGAATATAGAAAGGCACGCCCCAAATCTTTGTTTCTCTTGAATGCATAAACTACTTAGGCTATAAAGAACTAGCATCAATCGGCCTGCTACCTAAGGCATTAAGACATGATGAGATGGGAATCTGGGCATTTCAAACAAACCTGCACCCCAGAGTGAGTGACTTAAAAGGAAAGTTTCTTATTCAAATCCGTTACTTTGAGTGGCATGCATAGGAAATTACGCAGACGTGCCTTATCGGTCAAGGGCATATTTAGAAAGTTGATGAGTTGATCAGATTTTCATGTGTTAATATATATGAGAATTCAAATGAACAAAAAAGAAAAATATATTAAAATACGACGATGGTAAGCACGGGAGGTTTTTTATTGTCGGGGAATCTAGCCGAAGCCCCCATCTGAGACGTATTTTTTTTACAATTTTGAAGGTTAACTGTATACAGCCTACTAACCCAATTTTTAATTATCGTCTATAAAGTGTTGAATCTACTCAAAAGTATACTGGATCACTGATGATATATCTTTTGATTTCAAACTGAAACTTGGCTGTCGTAACTGGTAGTTTGCACATCATGTAAGTTACCTGCTGCACTGGATTAAACGCAGTATTCCGACTTCGCTCTTCTTGATTCAGGATTCAGGGCAACCTGGCTTAACCTCAAGCTTCAAGCATTTTCGAACCAATTTGAGTAGCCGTCTATACATGTGAATTCATCTATTAATTGCTCAATAGGCCTATTATTCTAAACAGTACTTTTTAATACAAATGGGGGCCAACCCCTTTAATCATTAGCTACTTTGCTTGGTGCGATCTGCTTGTCATTTAGAGTGTGAGAAACTTGCAACTATGGATTAGTAGTTAACTTAATTCAACAAGTTCAATTCCATTCTACAACTATGACACACTGCAAATGCGGTATAGATTATTTTGTACTGCATTTCGTTTGCAGCAAAACATTTAATAGACTCAAAAACTAGTATTATTTTGTTCGGGAAACGCCCCTTAAGCATCAGCCTGGATTGGCATTGATTTTGGCATGCAGAATTATTTGATTGCAACAAGAAGACGCGACTGGCGTATTATTGAAAGCAAGGGCACCCGCGTTTTTTAACGACCCATCGCACTTTATTAAATGGTAGTTGTTAAAGCAATTCTCAACCATTAGCTAGCATGTTTAATATATCTGATATTATCTCATTGACTTGTGGATGTAGCATCTTACCGCAGATGTGGTTTTATTCTCGGTGTGGTATTATATAGTGAACTGCAGCAAAATATTTGATGATCAAACTTGGCTTATAGCTAGTCTAGACCAGTCCCCTCGAACACACACACGTATCAGCTTACATGGCAATTCGTATTGCTAAGTGGTAATATATAATTTGAAGGCACCCATGATGAGCCAAATTTCAGGATCCGACGAGAATTCATGAAGATATCAAATGAGGAGAATCTATAACTTTGGTGCATGCGCCGTACAGTCCTATGGAGTACTTTGCAGTTAATTGTGGCATATGGCCATCGGTCGACGTTTCTTTTACGGTTTTCATCTACATATGAGTCTTGCGGGTTTGGTTTTTGACATGGATCTGCCGTACAAGAGCAGACCGGTCATCCTTGTGGGTTTCTTACGGTAGATGGGGATGACCCACCGACCTGCAATGTTATCTCCATTTTTAAGAATGTTTCAGGTCTGGATCATAGCCACCAATTCATTTGGAATTAAGGTCTGGGACTGATACATTTAGCATAGCAGAGGCATGGAAGCAACAGAAGAGAAACAAAGTTAGGTTGCTTTGAAAAATGTCAATTAATGATATGCTATAGATAAATTTTATGCATATGAATATTAGGTTTTTTTTTTTTTTTTTTTTTTTTTTTTTTTTTTTTTTTTTTTTTTTTTTTTTTTTTTTTGTTTTTTTT
>JAJMHO010000174.1:0-29549 GCA_030566085.1 Geotrichum histeridarum
CCTCTGTTTATAGGGCATATTGAGTTGTTACGTTATATCGAGAACAGCGGATTAACCTTTTTCTACTAAGTATTTTGGGTCTAAACTAAATTTACGGCCTGTGAGGCTTTTTTTTCAACATGGTTTTATTTTAGTTCTTTATAGGCACAAAATTATAATTTTTATAAGAAGTAAAGGAAAGAGACAGGTACCCGCTGGGGAAGGGAAGAGCTTAAGACGACGTATGAAATATGCTGATAACATATAAAGAAATTGTTTATGTTTTTGTTCGTGTTCCGTATAGGTTTTTAGCGAGTGTATCACCAGATACAGATAAAAAAAAACTATCAGATACAGGATACAGATGCGTGATGGAACGCTTCTCAAATAACTAGAAAAGAGCATATATGAAAAAGGAAGAGATAAGTTGGCGTAACTTTTGGTTTATACAGTTAAAACTGATGTTTTGAAAAGGACTGTCAATGGTCAATCGAAGTATGAAAACAAAAAAAAACCGATTGAAGAGTGAGTGTGCAGTTTGAAGAGAATGATAACACTGAAATAAGATAGCCAATGAATTTAAAAAAATTTAGGTATCAAGTTGAATATGCCCATAAAGCTGCAGCTTGTGCTAAGGTTAGATCTGTTTGATTAAATCAAGCTCAAGTCATGGCCATTTTTCTTCTTCATCAACGGCAGACAAACAAAGAAAAGAGAGAGAATATAACTAACTTAATGGATCAATATCCTCGCTGTATCAGTATCTCAAGTGCGTCCTGTGTACAGGACTGAGTTAACCTGCCATCCGGCCTGATTCACTGTAACCAAAACCCTGACATGTTCGTACAAACCATTATCTACTAAACCCATTAATATTTTTTCAGGACTTCTGTGTTAGTTCTTTCCTGTGATAGTATTTAATTCCAAGATGCAACTGGGTAAGTGCAAGGAGGAGCTTTTCGTCAAACTTGACAATTAGAGAGACTCGAAATGTGAAAATAAATAACAGTCAGATATCTTCAGCACTACATAATATGATATTGCTAGTTCAGTATTTGCATAAAAAAAACCACTCCTTTTTCGCTCGAAGTGCAGTATCCAGTGGCTTTGTGTTTCTTAAGACCTCTTTGATGGTATAGAACACTCTATGAGAGCTCGACTTCGACAGCCGCCATAGTCAAAAACTGCTTTATATAATCTTCGAATCAACAATTCTCATCATATTTCAAGATCATACAAATCTTCCAAGCCTTGTTCAGTTTCGCAGAAACGGTGGAACTAAAAAGCTTACAGTAGTCGCTTCCATCTGCACCTCATGTTCTTTCACGTGACCTGCAAAATATTTCAGCTTCCATTGAAATCGCCCAAGTCTTTTTCCATTCACCTTCTATTCTTTTATGGCCAAATGAAAAGATCGTTGCCCGAGATGACAGCCGACTCTGATCAAGACCAAGGCCGAGGCGACATTGAGATCGACGTTGAAGAGGTCCCTCAGGGCCTTTGTGTCGAGTGCGGCGACCAGCCCGCCGAAACGGAGTGCGTCGACTGCGAGGAAGAGTTCTGCACAGTGTGCTTTGATTACCTGCACCGCACGGGTACCAGAAAGGAGCATGCGACCGTGGCTCTTGTGAAAGCAGCAGTCCCTAGTACAGGCATTACTACGGAGAAACAAGAACAGGATGTGCCGATGATGAATACACCAGAGGAGTCGGTAGCTAGCACGCCAACTGCGGAGGATATAGACAAGGCTTCGAAAGAAATCCAGGCCACCCGTGGCGATAAACCGGTTGGACCTACGTCGGTGATTGATTCAAGTGAGCTGCTGAGCAGAATTAGGGAACAGTGCAAATACATTCCGCTGCGCTTGTCATTCGAAGAGCGCAAGCTCCTCAAGCTGTTGGAGGCCGCCCTCAACGTGAGCGAGTACACGGACAAAGTCGATATCTTGTCGTACACAGCCAAGTCCAAGCGCATTGTGGGACAGCTGAAAGAAATGTGCTCGATTCTGGCGGGCCTCGTGGTGTCGTCAGATATGAACGCAGGCAAGAACATGTTTTTTGGAAGCAGGGTGGGCGATCAGGACTATGCGGCCAGTGCGGCATGGTATAAAAAAGTATGCGAAATCGGACGGCGGTATAAAATCATGAATCCGGAAAAAATGAGAGATAGCTTCGGAAAGCTCATGTACATGATCATGGACTCGCGCATGCCGGAGATCAAGTCTGCCCTAGGGTTTGATTTGTACACACCGATCGTGACGGTGTACTCGTACCTAGAGGCACACAACGACAATGATCAGGCCATGGCACTCATTGAAGACCCACTAGTCCTACAGGCAGTGGTTGAGATTGTGCCAGACGGCAAGTCGCGGGCCACCATCGAAGCCGAGATCCAACGCAAAGAAAGTACCATCAAATCGCTCGCCGCCAAGTACGCAACCGAGACCCTCACCGAAGACGCCATCAGCCAGTGCCTGTACTCCATCGGCGACTACCACGCCTATCTCCGCGCCAACCGACACCCTGTCGAAAGCATCATCAAGCTGCTGACCAGGTACTTTGACCCCAGCGGGGTCGACCGCGAGTACTCGCTCGGTATCCAGTACGGCCGCAAGGGCGCACGCTTATCCCACAACCACTCTAAACAATTCCACTACGTGCACCAGTCGCTGACGCTGTGGTCCCAGATCATGCGCGACATGTTCATGCTGTGGTTCCAAGCTGACCTGGACCTCGTTTCAGACCGCTCGCGGTACCAGCTGACCGACACTGGGCAGGGTTTGAACCGTGTCAAGGCCTGCCCTTCCGTCAACCGGTCGATGCACAACATCATCAGCAAAACAATGGGGATCACTGGCAAGTGGATCGGGTCGTCTGTGGTTCATCTCGGTGATCGCGCTGTTCCCAATGCGCTGTTCTTTTTGGACAAGTATACACAGGTTCCCCGGATCTTGACGCCGGTGTATTTGGTTATTCATAATATTGACAGGATTGCGCGGGACCCGTTCATCCATGACTGGATCACGTCACAATTTGGAAGCGTCGATGACGTTAAAATCAGTAAGCCCCAACATTTTCCTCTTTCTTTTTCTCCCCGTTTTGCCTTCATTTGCTAACTTTTTTTTTCAGCTATTTTGTGCGACTTTTTCAAGCATGGTTTCGACGGATCCGGTGCTGATAACTTCTACGACGCCGGATCTTGCATTGACGGTCGCTTGACCAGTGCCTGGAGTTGGGCAAACGATATTGCCAAGAAGCCCTACTACGTGAGTTGCTGTTTTTTCTCTGTTCATTGTAATAAGTTCTAACATCTTTGGTATAGAAAATCTTTCTGGTAGCTGGATTTACGAGTTTTGATGGTTCTGAAGGGTTTTAAAAAAAGAATATACATAACAAGACTTGAGCATTCAATAGATTATCATGTTAGAAAAAGTAAGGCTCACAGATACATGAGATGTGAGTGAAACAAATTTTTACAGATCTTATACCAATGTGGTACATCTTCATAGATCGGCTTCTTTGGTAACTTTAAATACGTCTTAGTTAAGATTTAAACTTGGACCTAACAGAACGAACACCTTCTGGCTCCAGACAGCGTGCAACTAACACTTTGCCCCTCCAAAAGATGTCTCGTGAGCTAATCCAATACGAGTCCTGCTTCAATCTTGCAGTGTATCCAAGCTACTAAAGTGGGGACATCTTGCTCTTTCCAATACAGATGCGCTCATGATAAACTACCATTAATTAATAAATCAGTTTCAGCTTAGACCACATCGTTAAGCAAGCAACTTTGCGAGCAAACAACCTATCCCAGACTTTTCTAATATTCTCTAACAATTCGCAAGAAAAAAAACTGGGGCTTTGTATTAACAAAGCTTGCTGCCCAAAGCGGCAAGGAAGAAGCCTAAACCTTAAAAACAGCTTTTGGGAAGGTTTTGCGATTTCTTTGTGACCGGACCGAACATGAAAATCTGGGATCAGAAAAAATGAAAAAAGCCTACAAAAAAACGATATGTTTAGATCTTTTTCATTGTTAGAAGTTTGAGCCTTCATATGGTTATATCGGTTGAGTAATATAAAATACCGGTCAAATCCTTCTGTAAAACGGTTTGGTCTAATCTTTAATAAATTTCTGCGCTACCTTTTGACGCCAATATCGTTCTCTTTTCACGACTAACCATGCTACGAGATCTCACTTTTTAAAGAGCAGTATCTTAAAATAACTGCTTTATCTTGCTTATTTTTGTCAATAAGGAATCACTGCTAAATCAGTATTATCTCTCAACACTAATACGAGCGTCGCTGAGATGTCAAAAGACTCACCATGTGTTCATATTGTCCTTCCTCGAGACATCTGGGCTACCAATGGTGCTAGGAGCAACAGCTATAAGCTCCCAAGTAAAATTGCCATCATCCCAGATTCTCCTAAAAAGCACAATACACATAAGCATCATAAGTCTGACAAACCTTCTTCCACCCCAACTACACCTACTCCGGGATCTCCGCTACATACCCCAACCCACTCCACATATGAATACAGTCAATTCTATAACAAGAGTCCGAGCAGTCTCGCCTCTTCTCCTACCTCTTCTCTTGAAAGTGATCCGCTGGATATCCTGGGAGCGATTTTGAGTCGGCATAGACCTAGTTTTCCGACGTTTCACATGCCCATCTTAGAGCAATGCCCTATTAAAATGCCTTCAAACATTTCTACACCTTATGAGTCGAGATTTAATACGCCGAGGTCAACAAGCTCGTTTGTTCAAAATGCCGAACCAGCTTTGCCGCCATTGCCCCTTCAGATTGCGCTGCGCGCAGCTGAGCTGGATAAGAACGACAAAGTGAATCGGTCCAAGCAAGCCGCCCAGATCGCAAATCGGCTTATGAATTTCAAGCTTGCCAACGACACAGTTCCAGAAGCTCTCAGCCCATCGAAGCCGCCCAACGTTGAGGCAAATGGGCTTGCAGCTCCGACTCCCAAGAAAACGCTGAACCCATCCCCAGAGACGCTCCTACGAGTGCAAAGGGCCAAAGCAAATCTCGAGCTTCATTACGACTTAATGGCAGCCTACCGTGAGTTTGCAGCGGCGTGCGGCTCTCTCGATTCAAGCAAGAAACCCCCGATCCCAACTCGCTACAATCCACTCCAGATCATTCGTAACAGGAAAATAAGACTTGCGCAGGTTCCTGGTGAGCCTGAAAGCAGCAACAAGCGTCATCATCACTCCAAGCAAACTAAGAATGCTGCCACTGGTCATTGGGAAATTGATCGGCTGGAGACTATTTTGGACTACTCATGGCAGTGCCAGTCGTACCATCTCATGAAGGGTCCAGATGGGAAACTGCTTTATCCGGAGCAGAGCAAGCAGACTCTCAAGGAGGAGGAAATGAACGAAAAACTGATGCGAGCGCTTTCGCATCATAACCTGAACGATATTTCTTCAAAAGCGTTTGCTGCCCGACTCAAGTTGCTCCAGGACAACAATAATACTACCAAGTCAAAATCGTCCCAGCGAAATTCGCCCAGCGCCAAAAGCCAAAGTGATTCCGCAAGTTTAGACATCTCGCCAAGGTCTTCTAAGAGTCAAATTCTTGGGTCTCAGGCTTCAGTTACTGCCGAAAGCGCACATTCATCACAAACACATACACCCATTGAAAGAGTTGGGACCAACTCTTCACGAGCCAAATCACCTTCATCCAACGATGACAGCAAGCCTAGTAGTACTGTATGTACGCCTGGTTCCATTTCAAGGGACCCTTTAAGCCGCTCCAGCTCGGCCCAAATTCAAGCAGCACCCATTGTCGTCTCTCCTCCATTCATAAAAGCGCCCCGTCCCTGCGAGCCTGTCATCATCTCTCAGATTGCATCCGATATCAAGTACCAAGAGCTCACTCTGTTTCTTCGTCACTCTGCTTTTGCAAGCTGTGCCCACAATAGCTGTTACTACAGAGATGCGTACCCTCATGCTTTGATGCGCGAGCGAGAAGCCAAACAACTGTGCGGCGACTTCAACTCAAAGGTGAGCCACGCCAATAAAGAGGTGATTCCATCAATCAAGGCCTCGGTTCAGGCAAAAGAAGTCCAAATCAGCACCCTACGTCAAACGAAACTCTCAACAACGTCTACCCGCATTGACCGACTTATGGCTGACTCAGACCGGACGTGTAACAGGTTATCGACCTCTCTCAATCTTGAAATTAAACAGCTCTCAGAGCGTCTGGAAGTCCTGGAGCGTCACTCGTCGGCCATCAGATTCAAGTGGATCATTGTGAACGCAGGCTTTCAGTTTCTAGAGTACTTTGTTCTTTTTCTGATGTGGTTAATCTGGGGATTTGTCTCTATCATTCTCGGTGTCAGGAGCGTTTTTACTCTTACTGGTTGCACCCTTAAATGGCTTCTATGGCTGTAAGCCTTTTCATTTTTTGCATGCACATTCTTTTTTAGTTATATAGCCTTATTTTCAATACTGACATATACTACTTTTCAATCATATCTCTCTGGCCCGGTCCTACCAGGTTCTCCAACTGAAACAATGCGGTTTTGGTTCTTTCACGCACATCCAAACAAGGATCATGCCTGTTCTCACTTAGCCTGTCCTTAAAGCCCAAGCGGATCAGTTTCCGTGCTCTTTGTTGGCATCCTTCTTTGGCTAATCTGTTGCTCACATCATCCTCCCACGTCAAGTTGATAACTACCCATGCACATCCGTTTCGGACATCTGTAACTTCATGCTTGAATAACGGTAGCAGCTTCTTGAGGACATCTTCGCGCTGCAAAAACATATCCTTCAATGAGTCTGTATGCATGACGATATTCGAGATGATGTAAACGACCTGCACAATAATCTGGTTATGATGCGGCTGGTCGGGTGCATACAATGCGTTCTGCATGCTAACCGTTACCTTTTCATCAAGAAGATGCAGGAAGTTTTCGACCCCAATGCCATCAAGCATTTCAATAATCGAAGCCAAGTCTCCACTGCATGCAATATTACGAATGATACCCATGGCCTGCTCCTGAACCTGCGGTTCTTCGTCGTTGCACAGTTTCAGCAAGTACGATGGAGTCAATTCGCTCAAAAGCTGTTTGCGAGCCTCCTTTTCCAATTCGTAAATTGCATGCTTGAGAGCCCATACGGAGTTGAGTCGAAGTGGAGGATAGTGTGATCTTGATCCTTCCATCATCAGCTTCAGGAAACCCTTCTTTACCATAATCTCTTGTAAAGAACTGAATTCTGGAATAATGTTGCAAACAGCAGCCATCACTGCTGACTGGACCTCCAGTTCCTCTTCCATCATTTGCTCACGCTCCTCATCTGTCAGCGAGTTTGCTCCGTAAACATCTTCATATGCTTTGATAACGGCGTTAGGATCAGCGGCAAGAAGTGAGTGAACTCCCTCCGCAATCTCGGGTGTTGCCAGCCCAGTACGTAGCAGAGTCACACTGTGGGCAAGCGTTCGCAGTAAATGACAGCCTGCAAGCTTAATCTTACGCAATCCATACGCTCCAATGCTAATTGGATTGGTAGCTTGACTAGACATGAATTGAACCACGCTCGTCATTACTCCAGTGTCCATCACTGCAATTCGGTATTGCTCTTCTCTCATGCTGATAGCCACCAACACCAACAAGCAGCTTGAGATCAACTCACTATTCGTCCACTTCACGGTATCTGCTGTTTTAATGATAGCACTAACCCGCTTAATAACGTTTGCCTCGAACGCCATTTTCACAACCTCAGGATCATCTCTGCAAACAATCGCCAAAGTTCTGTAAACTCGTGGGTCTTTTTCTGGAAGATCGAGAAGTGGGACCAAGGTAGGGAGCAGAGGCTGAGTTAAACGCCGAATCTGAATTGAATCATTGGAGAACGACTGAATCTTGACGAGTAAAGAAACGACTGCCACTCTGACTCCAGTATCATGATATCTTGTGAGCATGAGTAGAGAATCAAGAAATTCTTGTGGATCGACGCTTGACTTGCCCGTCGCAGAAACGCGGAGTTGACTAGAAGAAAGCAGTTGCAGTGCTTGTTGTTCCTCAATTATATGGGCGAGTGCAAATAAAGCTGCTTCAAGAGGCAGTTTCGTAGGTTGGCGTGGAGCTAGGGCGACTTGTCTCATTAAAGTAGAAGTCTTCATAATTAATGGTTCAATGAGAGATGAGATGAATCCTAGCTTAGACGATGCAAGCAGTGGGACCAGCTTACAGCATGAGTCCACTATACTGAGGGGTGTTGAAGGTGACGCGAACAGGTAATCAAGCGTAGCAACTACTTGGGGGTATGATGCAATGATATTTGGGTTGGGTCGCACTTGCAAAACGGTGATGAGAGTTCGCAGTGAAGACGCCAACATGGGCAGAGGCATGCTTGGCGAAAGGATAGATACAAGGGTTGGAATGATGGGGTATTTCAAGATGGCCTCTAGAATTTCAGGCGATCCTACGTTTGGTTAGTTCAATATCGAAGTGAAAAGAGAGTAGTCCATACCAAATGCAAAACTAGCAATCAATATGCTTGCTTCAATCCTACATGCTTCCATAGCATTTTGATCCACCATGATCTCCAGCAAAACTGGAATTGTATCATTCTGAGCGTGTTCTAGCTTTTCATCGTCATGTCCAATGAGAGAGTTTCGCAGAGTGCGCAAAGCACTGAGCTGCTCATCCCCAGATTCAGACTTGACGAGTCTCACAATATTGGAAGGAGCTATCATAGAGGGGAAAATTTAACAGCCTTTCGGGAAAACGGAATAGATCGATCGTGTTCTTCCTGACAGACGCTAGTCTATAAGTCCCAAAGGAAAACTATGTTGTGATGAGGATCAATATGAAGGTCACAAAATAAAAGGTGGTAGTGTAGTACGGGTTTAGATCGTGGTCAGAGTGGGATAAAAGATGGGGTTGCCAGAGTTGGTGATATCTCAAGTCTGGAAACTTGGAAGGTGGTGGCATGTCAGCCTGGAGCTGAGGATGGTTGCTATGGAAGCGAACCCTAACCATGATTTTAGTATTTTATGGGGTCTTTGCACTGTCAACAATTTAGCCCTACATTATAACGAAGCTAGGACCTAAGTCTAAGTGGACCCTGATTAACAATAGACATTTAATATCATAAAGAAAACAGATTTGCAGTAACATTTATAGTCAACATGAAGTTCAAGCTAAAAATATTCATGATCAAAGTGTTCTGAAATGTTAAAGAATAAAAAGATGCCTCGAGCCGGATTCGAACCGACGATCTCGTCATTACTAGTGACGCGCCTTACCAACTTGGCCATCAAGGCAATGCTTTTGTAAGACAACACAAGTTGTTTGTGTGATTCTTGCTTTTATTATCAATCTCCATTACCTCATTACGTAACATATTACATACTCTGCTGAATTGAGATACAACTTGTGTTCTATTGTATGTATGCAATTTCAGAGGCCCATGAAAATGAACTGTTCATTCACCAAGGTGAATGTCAAAAACTGTGTGATAAATATACTTTTGTTAGAGTTACAGTAAATTGGTACTACTCCATTGCTCAATAGATTGGAATGCATGACTGGCTCAATCTCTTGTATTCTAGTAGATTAAGAGTGGACAACAGATGGGATCTGCAAGTACAAAGTTACGATAAAAATTGATATTATCTCCTGAACTGATTTTAAGGGTCGGTTTTTGTAATGTGGACCTTTAGGAAATAGGTGCAAGCTTGGTTTATTGAGGCTTTGTGATCTTGCCAAATAGAGAAGTGCTTCAAAGGCTATTAGTTGTATCTATACATTTTCATGCGATAGAATGTAAAAAATATCAGAGTGTTGAAGTAATTGTCATAACATATTGAATTGGAAAGAAAACTGTATCATTATTTAAACAAATTTTTAATCAGAAGAAACCCATGGATATCTCTAATTGGCGGGGGTGGTGGAGTTGCTAGCAAAGTTCATCTTGAAAGAGATGTTTCCAGTGCCAAAGGAGATAGGAACCTTCTCCTGAGAAGCAGGAGCGTGGTCAGCACTCCAAGTACCCTGTCCTCCGAAGGTAACAGAGTTGCCGCTGAGAACAAAGTCACCAGCAGTAACACCGCTGCCACAAGTAAAGACATTGTTGACAACAGCACAAGGACCCTTAGAAGAAGTAATGTTAACACCACCGATAGTGTTAGCAACAGTGAAAGTAGCGCAAGTACCAGAAACAAACCAGTCACCGGTGGAGATGACACAGCCGGGCTGGTTCTCAAGCATCAGGTATCCCTTGTTAGGAGCGGTAGGTCCAGTAGGGGGAGTAGTACCGGGAACAGTCAGACCCTTGGGAATGTACCAAATGTCATCAGGGCAAGAGCCAGCAGAATCAGCGTCGGCAGGGGAGAAAAGTCCGGTAGCAACGGATCCTCTCAGGTTCAAGTAGTACCAAACTTCCTGCAGGGCACCAGACTTGGTGCATCCCAAGTAGACAGTCTTGCCATTGACGTGCTTAGAAAGAGCAGCCTGAATGTCAGCCTTCTTGTAAGTACTAGCGTTGGTAGGAGTAATTCCAGCCTCCTTCAAGTACTTGTAAGTAGGGAGCTTCTCCTGGAGGTCAACAACAGTGGTGAAGAAGTCACCAATGTTCTGATTCTTGGGAGCCCAGCCGTAGTAGCATTCGGGGTTGACAGTAGCCATGCACGTGCCGTGCTTGTTAAACTCATGGGACCAAAGGTCTTCATCGGTGTTACCTTGGTTCTTCCAGGTGCGCTGCATCTTACGCAAAAGGTCGTTCATGCCCAGATCCAACAGAGTCTGGGTGACATTCTGAACCTCCCAAGAAGGATTGCAGTATTGCTCGTATCCACCGGAGCACTTGTCAGACCAGAGACCGTGGGTGGTGAACAGGTCAGCAGGGCCAGTGGCAGGGTTGAAATCCCAGAATTGAGTAGCAAGGAAGATACCATTGGAAGCTTCCAAGCAGCAAGAGTCTTGGCCAGCAGAGCAAGACACAGGAGGGAAGAGAGGGCAGAACTCGTGGTTGAGAGAGAATCTGAATGGAGAGTAGAAGTCGTCCCAGTGGGGAAAGTTGAAAGACTGATCAGAGACAGTAGTGGGGGCGGCCAATGCAAGGGAAGCAAAGGCCAAAACAGCAGCTTTTGAGATCATTGTAGATGGTTTGATTTTATGAAGCTTATCTTGGTGATCTTACAACAAAATAAGGTCTTGGAAACAGCATTGATTAAGCTATTTAAGTGTTTTTAGTTTGACCCAAGGTAGTTTATGATTTTTCGTCAGGACGCCGTAGCTTTTGTGTTGATGCTGGAGTCAATTCCGGCGAACGCGGCATCAAGGCTTTCCTCACCGACGGGCAATTTCAGGCACCCTTGACGTCCCACCCCAGTGGTTGTGCTACGAAATTTCATTGGCAGATATTTTCGTTTTTCTACAAAGCTTACTGTGCATAAGCATTTTGGACTGCATATATTCGTTTGGAGTGTACTATATCTATATTTCTATAGTCAATTGATTATATATTGCCCGCCCATTTTTGTGCTACCATGCATTACCTCATTGAGAAATCAAAACTGCATGTCATGTCCGTAGGTGACCGCCGGAAATGATCTATCTATAACTAGTTCCACAGAACGGCGAGCAAACTCACTAGCTTGCTGCAGATTGTTCCTGATTTTGTAAACAGTATGAGTTTTGTGTGTCAAGCGCGAAGGTTCAGCGTTATCGAGAATAATAGCGAATAACTGATAGCAGCTCTCAAACGAATACTGGACAGTGGACTCGTTTAAGGAATGATTTAATTCCAGTATTAGCATAATTGTTAACTTGCTATTAAAATCTTGCATTGCTTCATTTCACTAGTTGCAATGAGCGTGGTTTTCGGTTGCCCCATCATCACCCTTTTGCTCAAATGCCTATTTGTTGATTGATATGTGAGAAAAAACGTGCAACTTACTTTGAATTTATGATTGCCTTGCAGCCCACCTATCTTGGACAATTGCCTGCAAGTTGACTTACAGTAAGCATATGTTGCTTGAAACGGCGACACAAGTAAAAACTAGCAGCTACAATTGTTAACCTGACTTGAAGAGCGGGATTCTAGATTTCAATTGAGTTACTGCAATATATTATGGCAATGAAGATTACTTTTGCTATCTTGCAAGTTTCGGTCCCTATTTTTTGTTGTAGAATATATTGCAATCAAACGATGAAATGGTTGATAGCGTTTTCTGTCAGTTGTCACTAGCCCTTAGTCGAACGTTCTAACAGGAACGAAATGTCGAACATCAGAACTGATCTGATAAAACAATTACAATCAAATGTATAGGCCGGCCGACTGAGTAAGTTAATACAATCTAGATATCGAATTTTAAGGCTTCAATTAACATGTGGGTTAAACAAATGTAATCAATTGGAATCGGGACAGATTTCCCTGGTACCAGTACCCAAGTACTATGACAGTTTATTTCAGCAACTTTCCGAAAATCTGGAATTTTTAATCTATATTTTTAAATTTGAACATGTACGTTAAATAATCACCGCGGCTCTTTGGCAGTTACAGAACGGCCGCGGAGCGTCATCCAATGCTGGTATCCTTGAAGAGTTCAACGTAGTATTCTCTAGGAAGAACGACAGCCAAAATAATACTCTACATAGAACAAATGCAATTGATGAAAAACGCAAGTGGTTTTACTATTTACAAGCTAGGCCTGCATTTATTTAAAAGTCGATGGGAGATGATCAACGCCAATTTTGAGAGGGAAAAGTCGGACTTTGTTCAGAAGACTTGCAATTGCAATGTACAGAAAAACCTACTGGATGTAAATTTCTCATTTCTTTTTAAGAATCAATTCAACATTAGACAGCTGTATTTAAATAGTAACAAGCAGGTATTGATCCATGGAGGAAAGATCACAAAGATCCATTATTTGGACATTTCCATGATTTCTGCACTGATAAATCTCAATTAATATCCAAATTATTCTGTGCTCTATTGAAGTACCACCGAGAAAATAATTTTTACCTGACAAATTTGTTATGAATAGGAGGATCTGGAATTCTTTATGGTAAGAGCAGCAGCTCATATACGAAGGCATCATTGAGACTCTTCACAAGCGTTAAAAAATGTTACAACTCAAAGGAACGAGCAGTTTACGGGAATCTGACTTTGTTCAAATACGCCAACCAGAAGTTGAAAACAATGCTGGATAGGATAGCGTTATCAAAATCATCAGAGAAAAGAGATGAACATGATTTCCATACTTTGATATACCAATATTGATAATAGGGCGATTGAGTTGTACCTGCAAACAGGTGGATCTTACCATCATGCCAAGTTCAACAATTGTGCCTGATCATACAACTGTAGATAAAGCACGTGATGAACACTTTGCTGACAAATGATTACATAAACAAATATGGGACTGCTACCTCCAAATGAAGAAATGATTTTTCTACAACAGAAGACTTGAGACTGATGTATTTTCCATCACATCTTTAACATGCTTGGAAAAGTCAAAGTGATAAAATACAGTTTTCAGACTCTGCTTCTCTCCTTGCCTTTTGACAAACAAGACACCACAAAGTTATCCGCCAATCTCTACAAAAATGAAGTTCATCCAGACTGATCAGATTCTCGACATCCCTGAGGACGTCACCGTTGACATCAAGGCCCGCATTGTCACTGTTACTGGCCCCAGAGGTTCCCTCACCAAGAACCTGAGACACGTTGATGTTACCTTCACCAAGGTTTCCAACAGAGCTGTCAAGATCACCGTCCACCACGGTGACAGAAAGCACGTTGCTGCTCTTAGAACCGTCAAGTCTCTCATTGCCAACTTGATCACTGGTGTTACCAAGGGCTACAAGTACAAGATGAGATACGTCTATGCCCATTTCCCCATCAACGTTAACGTTATTGAGAATGGAAGCATTGTCGAGATCAGAAACTTCTTGGGTGAGAAGCGTGTCCGCCAGGTCAAGATTGCCGAGGGTGTCACTGTTGAGATCTCCACCGCCCAGAAGGATGAGCTCATCCTCCACGGAAACTCTCTTGAAGATGTGTCTCAGTCCGCTGCTGACATCCAGCAGATTACCAGAGTCCGCAACAAGGATATCAGAAAGTTCTTGGATGGTATCTACGTCTCTGAGAAGGGACTTGTTGTTGAGGATATCTAAATTGATTCTTCGACTGCATTGCAGCATAAAAAAGTGATTGTTTGTGTATCGATATATTGATGTTTGTTTGAGAACCATTTATGACTTATGACTGAAAGTCTTTTTGGGATCTTGGCTTTATTGCTCAAGATCCTTGGGCTCGACTTGAAAACGAGCACCACCCTTTCCATTTCCACTGTAAATCGTAAAGATGACACTTTTTTGTTATTTGTAGGGTTGATATGGGTGTTACAATCGTAACTCCCTCCACTGGAGAATGTCCATTTGGTCATACTTTATTGAACAGCAGAAAGCCAAAGGTTGATTCATCACGAGATGTGATACCAACATGGCTTATTATGAACTATAGCTACATATTGAATGAAATTAGTGCAAACAATGATATTGGTAAAAGTAGTACAAAATTACTATTCCTGCAAGTGTATCGATGCTATGGAACGGGTGGCCTTGCTGCAATCCTTATATAAACCAGTCGCAGGGTCATACTTGAACCAAGGAAAATTCTTGCTTATTTCTTGCACAAGCGCCAATATTCTTTTAACTCGAACTTCCGTCAAGTAAGTTTCACCGTAGTATGCAACGTAGGGTTCGTCTAATGGAGTAACCTCCTTCGTGAGATATGCATAATTGGGAAGCAGCATAGACCAAGCAAATCCACGGATATGGACTTCTTCAGGTAGTGGGCGGTCCGCAAGGCCAGGAATGGAATCTGCAAGTGCTGGAGCGTCCTTCGGCGCTTTCTTAGCGTACTCCTTCAAAAGCTCTTCTGGTGCTGGGTTTTCTCGTCTGGGACCTAAACGAGGGGTGGAAAGTTCAAGTTCAACGAGGTTAGAAGAGTAAAACTGGGATTCCTTTTCGCCTTGAATGAGCTTGTTGATGAATTGAGTGAGGGCATCAAATGGGAACGACTCGTCAGCATAAAAATCTCTCAAAGGAGCTGGAACAAATGAAAGCGCCAGTAAGAAGTACATCCAAACAAGCACATGCTGGAGGGCCGCAGACATATCAACAACTGAAAGGAAATTGCTGAGAATTTCGTTCGCAAAATCTTTGTTTCTTTTCAGAGATTCCATTTCGCCAGGAAGAGGGCCGGTAATAATCACTTCCTCACTCATGTCTTCCATGTCAGAGTTCTTGGCATCCTTCGATTCATAGTCCTTGGATCCAGGGCGCCGCTTCTTGATCACCTGCTTAAGATAATTGTAAAGACTGCAGGACTTATCGCCGTACATTAGAAGGGCAGAAATATTGCAGAACGCTAGAGTCGCACCATGATTCACAATCAATGAATCACTTTGAATGATATCTTGAAAAAGGTGTTTCTTGAGAATGGCAGGTGGAGGTGCACCCATGATGGACAAGCAAAAGAGATGCCATTCAATGTAAGTTGCTAGAGCAAAGGATTTGTTGACAAGCGGTTTAGATTCAATCTTGGCTGAAGTCCCTGAAACAATTGTATGATTGAGCATAGAGACGAGATCTCTGGACGATATAGACATGGGCTGAGTTGCTGTCAAACTTTTGCAAATGTAAAAGAGAGAATTGACCTTAGACTCGCTGATGGTGGCCATATGGCGATACAAGCGGCCAGTGCCGGCGGTAAGTAGCGCCCGTCTTTGATACCAATACATGCACATCTCACGCCAGTCGGCACAGGCTCGGACGTTAGACATGAGGCAGACCAATGCTAAATCCCCAAGGGACTCGATCCAGATATGTCTAGTGTCATAGATGGGATCTGTGAAGAGCATCAATAGATTCATACAATGAATCACAAACGTAGCAAGGACTCGGTTAGAGCTGGGAGACAGAGAACGCAGAACATCCACAAATAATGAAATTCCATTATTCCAAAGTCGGGTTGGTATTTTGTATTTTCGGATCAGTCCTTTGGTAAGAGTGGCCTTCTCTGATGTTGAAGATGCATAGTATAAAAAGTCCGCGTAGCATTCCACAAGCTGAGTTTGTTGGCGAGTGAAAGAGGCCCACACTTTTTCGTCAAAAGGGGTATTAGAAGTGGTTTTTCTCAAGTTTTCCAAGTCAGCCGTCTGCTTGGTTTCTAATGATATGATCTTGTTGTAAATGGCTTGAAGGCGAGCAATCGTAGATTCATAGTCCAATGGGACTCTGAAAAACAAGTCTGAATCTTCTATGCTTTTTATCCGGTCACTGTAGCCTTCATTGTACATTCGTTTTTGAGCAGGGCTATCCGGTGTTTGTTTTGATTTACGCGGACTTTGCTGACCAGCGGATGGTTGTTGCGTGGCTGCTGCACGAGACTTTGAACTTTGTTGGGTGGCTTGGAGTTTTGCTGATGTATGCTGAGGAGAGGGTGTGTCATATTTAGAGCTGGAGGCTGTACCTTGACGAGCCTTTTTCCGCAAAAATGGTCGAAACAGTTCTGTGTTCTTGAGTTCGCCTCCAGCGGATGTCCCAGCTGTTGCATGACTAGTCACTACTGGTCCGCGATTATAATCTGGGTCAGATTGCGCAAGATGCTTACTGGCGGGGAAATAGTCTGCAGGTCTGGTACTCGTACTCATGGGGGAGCTCAAACCGATTCGATGCGGATGGGTTATGGAAGCCTCATTCGGAGGTCTATCAGATGTGAATACAGAGGAAACCTGCTTTGTGTCGATTTCGCTGTCGTCAGCGTATCTCGGAGAATCATCCATCTTTCCTTATATAGTAGTTCGTAATAACTCGATAAATGAGGGCCGTAATTTAAAAGTGTGAGGTACTATCAACAATGAAGTGAGCTCAGAGAAACCAGATGCTAGCGGTTTCGGTAAAGACTTCAAAGTATTAGACAGTATCGAGTAGGGCGAGATTCTCGAATGGTGAGAAGGGCATTGGAGGAGAATGAAATATCTGTGAAGACAAGTAAATGAAATAAAACCACCAATGGTTGGATCAATCAGTAAAAGACAGATGATTAAACGCCTTAAAGCCAAACGACAATCCAGGTGGTAGCAAGTAGAAGATAAAACGTTGAACTCACAAGGCTTATGGCCAAGCAATGGTGATTTAGGTAAAGCTAATTCAGAGAGGTGATGATGCAAATACAAAGGTCATTGGGACAAAATATACGCCAAGCAGTTTGAAAGCTACGCTGGTGGAAATTGACTACAGTTTACACACTCTGACTCCACTTTTTATCTTCTAGTACCAAGTTTAGGATTCAATTAAATGACAAATAAATAAGGATTCATGAGAATTTTTTGCTCAAGTTGAGCGTTCTGGAGCGTGTTCTGGTTTCTAGATATGCTCCAGTTCTTCAACACATTCCAGGAGCTCTCCCACGCTGTCCAGTAGACTATTGACGGCAACTCTGAGGATTCTATTGTTCGCCGCTTGAAAGTGAATATGCAGAACGTTTTCTTTAACTTCAAACTCTTTGGAAATCTGATCTGGTTTCAACTCAGGATCCGGTCGCAGACTTTGGCAAATAAGGTCTGCATGTCGCGCAGAATCAAGAGGAATTGATAATGATCTATGAATATACAAGTTAGCACTAAATAATAATCAAAACAAAAATCTTCTTACAGTTTGATATCTTTAGACATTCTAAATGCTGTATTTTTATCCAAGTCTTCCACTGTTTAGATGGACGGTTTGAAATTCTGAGATGGAAAAATGGATTCGAGGTCCAGGTTAGGGCAACTTTTTTGCGAGGAGTTGAATGTATGGGTGAGACTACTGAATTGTAGGTGATATATAGGCCTACCTAAGGATGAACAACGGACTTCTATCCTTACCATGGTAGAGAAGTGAATAATGCGATATGAGTACTTGTAAGGGAAATAATAATGCCTAATTCTTTAGTTGTGGACTATGTCCAAAGTTATGCTAGTTATAAATAAATAGAAAGTCGACGAAGACCCTCTCATGATTGAGCTATACTCCACTTCAAATAAACCTTGACGTTGGAAAGCTCTTGGTAAATCGGCCCCAGACTAATCAGCATGCCTTCCCGTAGATCAATGCTTTCTTCTCCTTTGTTATGAGGTAACATTAAAATAACTTCTCGACTTGCTTCTGATTCAAGCTCCTGTATCTCAACCTTCCAGCTAAATCTGTTCCATCTTTGGAAGCTCTTAATTTTTAAATTTTCAGATCCATGCGACTTATTGAAAGGTGCAGCAGTTCCAGTAAAATATACTGACCCGTTCTTTTGCAGTTCCATCAAATCCTCAACATTAGCAATAGCACAATGCAGAAAATCAGAAATTCCACCTGTGATCAAGTAAGACCAGACCTTTTTGGGAGATGGAGACCAGAAAGGATGAACTACAGAGTCTGTAGAAGAGCTGGAATTGGCCACAACAAAGTTTCCTTGGTTGGCCGAAGGAGTCTGGGGAGAATTGATAGATGGTGGACCCAGAAAAGGTTGACCACGTAGAGAATTGGAGTTATTGCTAGCCGAGAATTTCAAATCAACACTGCGAGGTGTTGCAGGTAGCTTAACGGGGTCCTTTCGAGCAAATTTAAAGCTTGGACTTGAAGCTGCTGTACTAAACAGTGGAGACGGGCCCTTCGAACACCTTGGCCCAGAGTTGGGGGTCATCATTAAATTTTTCTCAGAGGCCGTCTGCTCTTTGAGCCCATACCGGGCTTTTGATGGTGTGCATGGAGGAGCTTCGTTTAAGTTGACCATGGTCTGGACAGTGTGACTGACATCCTCTTGAACGATCTTAAACGGGGAGTCCGATTTAAAAGCGGGGGACCTGGAAATTTTTATTGACTTCGTAAGAGTCTTATCGTTCCCCTCTATGTCGTCTCCATGTAGTACTGAATATCGCAATGCATTTCGTTTTCGTTGAGGAGTAACTCCATTCTTTGAAACTCGGCCTCCATCGTGTATTGAAGCGCCACCTCCCGTATGACAGCTTGATAGACCTATTGAACCTCCGTTCATGGTGTATACTGTAGTTCAGTAGAAAATTGATAGCAAGATACTAAACGTAAAAGTCAGATAGAAATAGTGCACGAACGCGTCTGACGCGCTTAAATGAATGTTCACTTTTAATGGTCTCAAAGGGTCCCCAACATCTTCAATTGCAATCAGGGCTGGGGTTTGCAAGAGTCATGAAAAAAAAATTAGATTTGGGAGATCAAAATATTTCCGCTGATCTTCGACTCTGACTCTTCACGACAGAAGAAAGAAAAGTTATAAATCTCTCGAGTAAGACAAAAAATCTCGTGAAGGTTATCTTTTAATTGAAAGAATCTGGAGTTGTTCCGCCTCTATCTTTATATTCTGCTATTTTTAAACAATATCTCTACTGTCCGCTTATTTCTGAAAACTCAAACACCATGCTTAGATCAAGCACCAAATCCTGTAGGCCAACTGGTCTACTTCGACAGGCTTTGAAATCTCAAGCCGCTCTTCGTTCGTCATCCACAGCATTCAGTGTTGCTTCGCGGCGTGACTTCTCACTGACTTCGAGACTTTTGAACGCTGAACACATTGACGGAAAAACTATTGCAAAGTGAGTCTGGTTTTTCCGATATCCAATTTTCAAGCTAACCTTTCATAGATCGATTCGTCTTGCTGCCAACGAAGAAATCCAAACAATCCGATCCACCAAGCCTAGCTTCAATCCCAAACTTGTCATTATTCAAGTTGGAAGCCGGCAGGACTCATCGGCTTATGTGCGCATGAAGCTCAAGGCAGCTCAAGAAGCAAATATCGAGTACGAGTTGCGCAAGCTTCCTGAAGATACTACCGAAACCAAGCTTCTGAATGACATTGAAAATCTTAATTATGATACCAGCGTTCATGGCATTCTTGTTCAGCTTCCTCTTCCAAAGTCAATCAACGAGACCAATATCACTAATGCGGTCATTGCTGAGAAGGATGTCGATGGATTCGCCCCACTGAATGTTGGAGAGCTTGCTAAGAGAGGTGGTAAACCTCTTTTTGTCCCCTGTACTCCCAAGGGTATCATGGTCCTGCTTGAAAAAGCTGGAGTAGAGATCCGCGGCAAGCGGGCCGTTGTGGTTGGACGATCTGATATTGTCGGAAACCCAGCCTCTTACCTGCTGAGAAATGCTGATGCAACTATCACTGTGTGCCACAGTCGCACAACTGATTTGCCAAGTGTGGTTCGCGAAGCCGACATTGTTATCGCTGCCGTTGGTATTCCAGAGTTTGTGAAGGGAGATTGGTTGAAGCCTGGCGCAGTTGTCATTGATGTTGGTATTAACCACATTCCTGACTCAACCAAAAAGTCTGGCAAGCGACTTGTGGGAGATGTAGAGTTCAGCTCAGCTGCCAAGGTTGCTTCCAAAATCACCCCTGTACCCGGTGGAGTTGGCCCTATGACTGTTGCTATGCTTGTTCAGAATGTTTTGAACTCTGCTAAGCGATTTTCTGCCGAAAACGATCATAGACATGTCACGCCCCTTCCGCTTGAACTCAAGTCTCCTGTGCCTTCTGATATTGCAATCTCAAGGGCTCAGCAGCCTAAGAAGATCCGTGAAGTCGCCAAAGAAATTGGCATCACTGAGCATGAGCTCGACCAGTATGGCCACTATAAGGGCAAGGTTAGCTTGGATGTCTTGGATCGCCTCAAGAGCAGAAGAAACGGTAAGTACGTTCTTGTTGCCGGTATCACACCAACTCCCCTGGGTGAAGGTAAGTCTACCACTACCATTGGGTTGGTGCAGGCTCTCGGCGCTCACTTGAAAAAGCTCTCTTTTGCCACAGTTCGTCAGCCTTCCATGGGCCCAACTTTTGGTATCAAGGGAGGTGCCGCTGGCGGTGGATACTCTCAGGTCATTCCTATGGACGAGTTCAATATGCACTTGACTGGCGACATCCATGCTATTTCTGCAGCCAACAACTTACTGGCTGCTGCAATTGACACCAGAATGTTCCACGAGAACTCTCAAAAGGATGCTGCTCTGTATAAGCGTTTGATTCCTGCAAAGAAGGGAGTGAGAACGTTTACTCCCAGTATGAAAATCAGACTGGAAAAGTTGGGAATTGACAAGACTGATCCTGATTCTTTGACCCCCGAGGAGATTTCTCGTTTTGCTCGCTTGGACATTGATCCTGAGACCATCACATGGAAGCGTGTTGTTGACTGTAACGATAGATTCCTCAGAGGCATTACAGTTGGAGAGGGTGTCAACGAAAAGGGCATGACTCGTGAGACTGGTTTTGACATTACTGTCGCCTCGGAATGTATGGCTATCCTTGCTCTCGCTACTGATCTGAAGGATATGAGGAAAAGACTCGGCCGCATGGTTGTTGCTAGCAACAAGCGAGGTGAGCCTGTCACCTGTGACGATATTGGAGCTGGTGGTGCTTTGACCGCATTGCTTAAAGATGCCATCAAGCCCAACCTTATGCAAACGCTTGAAGGTACCCCAGTTTTCGTTCATGCAGGACCTTTTGCCAACATCAGTATTGGAGCCAGTTCCATTCTAGCTGACAAGATCGCGCTCAAGCTAGCTGGTACTGACGAAGGTGAAAGCCACCAAGAAAAAGCTGGTTACGTGGTGACTGAAGCTGGATTTGATTTCACCATGGGAGGAGAGAGATTCTTCAACATTAAGTGCAGAACAAGCGGACTGGTTCCTGATACTGTCGTTATTGTCGCAACAGTTCGCGCTTTGAAGCTGCATGGCGGTGGCCCTGATGTCAAGCCTGGTGCCCCTCTTTCTGACACGTACCTCAATGAGGATGTTGAACTCGTCCGCAAGGGTGCTGCAAACTTGAAGAAGCAGATTGAAAATGCTAGATCGTATGGAAGCCCGGTTGTGGTTGCCATTAATCGGTTTGTAACTGACACTGATGCGGAACTGGAGGCTATCCGAGAAGAGGCTCTGAGTGCTGGCGCCTTTGATGCTGTGTCCACCAACCACTGGGAAGAAGGTGGTTTGGGCGCCATTGATCTGGCCAAGTCTGTCATCAAGGCTACTGATGCCCCTCGCGACGATTTCAAGCTCCTGTACGAAACTGAGGGAACTACCCCCGAGGAGAAGCTTAACATCATTGCTCAAAAAATGTATGGCGCCAGTGGTGTCGAGCTGAGCGAAGCTGCCAGAGCTAAGATTGAAACTTATACCAAGCAAGGATTCGGTCATTTGCCCATCTGCATTGCCAAAACGCAGTACTCCCTGTCGCACGATCCCAAGCTGAAGGGAGTGCCTACTGGGTTCACCATGCCCATTCGTGATTTGCGCGCTTCCGTCGGAGCTGGCTACCTGTACGCACTCGCTGCTGAAATTATGACTATTCCCGGTCTACCCACACATGCTGGATTCATGAATGTCGAGGTCAACGATGATGGAGAAATCGACGGTTTGTTCTAAAAAAAATGTTGTGGGGAAAAGTATTTTGATAGTATGATAATAGAGATAGAAGATAGATGAAAACAAATAGATGATAGATGAGTATGAACTCAAAGACCAAGAAGCGATTTGCCCATATCAAGCAAGAAAAATGAGAAAGAAGAGGTCGAGAAAAATTTCTCCCTTGATCAAGCTGAACAGAAAATAAAAATTAGCAGTCGTACCTGGTATTTCATATTGTATTTCTGCAAGGCAGGAGTAGAAAGCCGACGGCAACCCGGTGGTTGTTAGGGGTTTTTATGCCAAACTTGGAAATGTTCCAGTAGCCCGCGCCGTTCTGAAAAATTGGACAATCGGCCTAGGTCTAAATATTCAATTTTTCATGTCAATGAGGCCATGTATACCTCAGAGATCAAATAAAATGGATCAAGGTTATAATATATGTTCAAAGTTTTCATGAAGCTTATAAAAAAAACGTTTGGTGCCAGTAAAATTAGAAAAGTTGAATTGACAACCATGATAAACACCATCTACTGTTTGTACAATTGAGCTGGTTTGGAGGTAGTATATAGTTTTAATCTGTTGAACCTCTCCCATGGTAAGATGACACTCTCCCGCTCATAGGTATTTAGAATTAGAATTAAAAAGATCATGATCTCGGCGTTCATTGACAATAAGATCTTTACATTATTCTCTTGGAGCATTGTTCAACTGTAGTCTGAGACTGCAAAAGTCCTTTCTTTTACTACGGGATCAATTCTCGAAAAGCAAAGGGAAATCAAAAATATTACGAGCAATCAACTTGAAATATCAAATCATGCCAAATATATAAGAGGATATTATTTTGAGAAAGTCTAACTATATAACTTTCAGCGGAAGAAAAGAACCAGAAGAACACAAGTCGTAATCAATGCAGCAAGAATCAAGCTATCTCTCTTTTTCCTAGTGTTGACCTTTGCAATGATTGTATTGATACCAGGGACCATAGACAGCGTATTCAGCATTCTGCGTTGAATACCAGCTAGTGATGCGCGTTGTCGGATAAACTCATCACGAGTTTCATACGCCTGAGCCAGCAACGAGTCCGCCATGCTATTAGAGTTGTCGATTCGAGACCGTTCATTGAGCATATAATCCGCCTCTGAACGAGCTCCGTTTCCTGGAGTACCACTGCTAGCGCGGTGTGATTCAATGTCAGATCGAACTGAAGATAAAAGGTTGATGCGGTTGCGTTCTTGCATGATGGAACTTCGGATTCTGGTGAAATCAGCTTTATGGTCTGCTAAATTCTCGCGATGACGCTGGACTTGGTGGAGCTTAGCAGCTGAAGGCGAGGATTCGCTCTCTAGAGTTCGATTCAAAGCTGAGACGATCTCATCTCTCTATAATAATCGTTAGTTCTTTCGTTGCACCAGCGCCAGTTGCGAATTTATGATCCTACCTTAGACAAGTTTTGCTCAATGCTTTGAAGGGTTCGAACTTCATCTTCCATTGCACTCCCGCTTATGCTCTGAGAAAAGGATGAGTACTGTGAGAGAAGGTTCTCAGTCTCAGTTTCCAAGCTTCTAGCCTGAGTGCGCAACTGTGGAAAGGACGACATTGGCTACGGTCTTTATAAATATTACGGCCAATTGATGTCGAAACAACTCGGAAATTAAGGGAACAGAAAAGTGTACTTGATGGTTGATTTGAATGGTGGAAATGGATATGTGAAAAGAAAATCGTGGGGCAAAAAAAGTTGATAAGGTGGAAGTGTTTGCAGCTGAGTTTTGTCGATTTGTTGTCAGTAGGGCTAATCACAAAATCAAGCATGACTATGATTTAATCATAAAATTAGTCATAACCATACAAGTCGTGCATCTAGGCGAACAAAAATGGGAACTCTGACAACTCGTCATTGAAAAAACTCTGAACTATAATTGAATGTAACTAATAAATATAATTGATTATTGGTATTTTCATAAATCAAAGTCTCGTTTTTGAGGATTAGAGCCTAAAGAGTCGAGTTCTAATGAGATATCAAACTGGAGTAGTTCAAAACCTACTATGGCACTTGACAGTATGAAAATTCATGGATTGAACGCTGGAAGAGTCAAGGATGAGGAGAAAATGATAAAAGCTAGAACCTATAAAAACGTCTACTACTAATGATTATAAGCAATAGATAGAAGTTTCATATTAATTCAGATAGCTTGAAATCAATATGTGTATTACGAGGAGTGATACCAATTCAATTGACCCCATCTTAATAAATTTTTGTTAAAAAAAAAAAAAAAAAAAAAAGTATTTATATTCAATAGCTAATCTGCAAAAGCTAGAACCTTACGTTTGGTTAAGTGCTAATAAATTATCGCTACTGACTTGACTAGTTTGAGACACGCTGTTTCCAGAAAACTTGCCTTTAGAGCCAAGCCCAACTTCAACTGAGGTTAAATTTGGAGGAACATCTTTGTACATTACAAGATCTTTTGTTCCTTCAAATTTTGCAGGAAGATACCAAGCAGTGAGACCATTCAGATTCTCAAAAGCTTTGTGATATACCTCGAGACCGACTTCAAACGGAAACCCCTTGGGAGAGTGACGCCCTACCAAAGAATGGAAAATAGTTACAATAAGGACATAAACAACACATGTACCAATCAGAATGAGACCAGGGAGAATGTCAATCATTTCTCTAGAAATCACTTCTGAAAGTTGCTGAGGGTTCTCCAAAGTAGCAAGCACAATCTTCTCTTCATCCAGGTCAGTTGAAAACTCTGGAGACAAGGGGACAGAATTCAAGACGCTGCTATTTGCTCCGTATAACTCTGGACGCAGGTTGGCTCCTTTAACAAGCATTTGACGTGTCTGATAATTGTAAGCATAATAGTTTCCTATATCGTTACCTCTAAAAAAATTGATGCCCAGGTAAGTTCCCCAGAGTATGAACTTTTTTGTATAAATTGGCTTCTCATTGTATCGATACGATAGTTCTGTTTTGGAGAATAGAAACGTTGATGCTGCTACTTTGGTGTTGTTTTCACGACCAAGAGTAAAACTTCTTCTAATCAATTCCATGGCAGTAAGAGCATTGGAGCTTCTATTAACAACAATACCATGTGTCGAGGCACTTTCAAGTCTGTAGCCTTCTTCTTCCAAACCCTGGATCTTACTACTCAAAGTCAAATCTCCGCTGGTACCGTTGATAGTTGAGAGCTGTTCATATGTTCGCTGAATAAGTTCCACAAAAAGATAATTGGCACCTTCTAATGTTTGATAATAAGATACTATCTTATTTCCATTGAATCCTAGATTGCTCAATTTTTCATCAACAATATCCGTGATATTACGTGACCCAAAGTCACGATAACATCTAATTCGAACAGGAGGATCTGCAACTTCAACATTTCGAGGGCGCACTTTATGAGCTACTGTGCATTTAGGAACTCCTATAGACACGCCTCTTATGCCTCCAATTTGACCATCTGGACCGTCAATAATGTAATATGCACTCTGACGAGTTGTGTAATTCATGTATGTGCCACCATCATTGGAGAGGTAATCTGTATTTCCAAAAGTTTCTACAGCCCTTTGATTAGACAGCAAAACTTTTGGGAATATGAACTCATTAATTCCCACTCGAGACTTGTCATCTGCAACAAGAAATTGATTCTTTGATAACTTGAATTCATAAGAGGTCTCTTTTGCTGCCAACTGGAACAGTAGAAGGTCCGTGACCAGTACTGCTGAGGCGACAAGAAAAGCGGTAATAATGGTTATCCAAGTACCAAATTTGACAGACATGTCAGATGTACGGTGACTGCGGACTGAAGGGTAGCATCTTGGATCTGTGGCAAGTGCAAAAAGATTGTCAAAAGCTCCAAAGAATAGAAAAATGAGGGCTTTTGGAGTTGAGAAGTAAGATATCAATGAAGCTGTTTTGGACACTGTCAATCCCACAACTATTTTCGCTCCAAAAGAGACCAATTGCGCTGTATCAGCAGTGACAAAGTATTGTTTCATAGTAAGTTAAGCAGAATTGATGATAAGTGATGAGTGGTTGAACTGATTTAAAAGTTTGAGCAATAAGGATGGGATCGAATATTTATTTCCAATTTGAGGGGAAACACAAAAGCTCTTTTCAAGGATCATCTTGGGAGAAACCTTATCTATGTGTTTAAAAAGTAGTCTAAATATGAACCATTAATTCATATATGGAAACACAATTGTTGTTAACTCAAGCGAGTTCTTGTAACGTAAGTTCCTTGAGGGTTAGTAATATCGTTATAACTACCAATGCAAAATCTATCTTATAATTGCCATGTCGAACTATAATGGCGGCAATCTTCTATAGAAGGGAATAAAAAAAATTTAAAGTGTGTTTAGCTGCTGCGGTAACATTAATTTTAGTTGAAAGTTATGCATCGCCAAGTAGGGATTCTGCACCAGCATGTGCAGGATATCTCTGGATTATCCATTATTGAACTAAAGTTTTCAGTGTATGAAATGAGAGGGGTTGTTCCATCTGGAAGTGCACATAGGTGGTTAAATGCTGCAAAAATTTGAAATTGAATCAAGGGTTCAATAGCACTATCAAGTCTGCTTCTCAATTGTTCGAGCATATCATAGAAAAAGAAAGTTCATTTCACAGTCGCTTAATTGAAGGTGACTCAAGTTAGTTTGCGCTGAGGTTCCAAACCCCAAGTTATATAAATCCCATTATCATGCCATATCAGCCACTTTGAATGTCCTCTTTTTTCGATTTCACACTTATTTTGATATTGCCAACTAAAGCATTTGATGTGATAGAGAAATACCATGAACTCAGGCAACTGCTGATCACAATAACCGGATGAGTTTGTTTGCCAACTGGATGCTGGATTTCATTCACTTGCCAATCCCCAGATCAAAGTCTTCTACAAAATAATTAAGACACTCGTGATTTCTCTGTATCAGGAGTGATATTTCAAAGTCATTTCTATAGTATTTGAAGTAGTTTATTTAACAAGGTTTTCATATCTAGAATGGATTAACTTCATGTTATGAATATTAAGGGCTTGCAAGCATTATTATTTTAGGAGCAATTGCTTTTTAAAATTATTTGGTTTGAAGTCTTTTCTTTTCTATGGTTCCTTTAGAATTCCTGAAATAGTGAAAAAGCCTCCCGTTGATTAGATAATAGGATCCGAGATATCACAAAGTTGCAACTGATATATAACTCTTATAAATAGTAAAATAAGCATATATTAAAACATTTTTTTTTGTTTTCACCAAATTAAATTTCTGAAGAGAAACACATATCTGGGTCAACAATATGATAGAGAAATCCTCGAGTCATCTGTCTAAACGATACCAAATAAAATGTAGCATGCTATATAAGTGAGGTAAAATTCAGTACCTGTTCTCCAATCTTAAATAGAAAGCTCTTGGAAAACTACCTTTTAAAAGTATTATCTTAAGATGAAATATCACCTTACAGATCTTTCAAAGAAAAAAAAGAAAAAAAAGTCAAAATCAAGAATTCACTTTTACCTTGATTCATAAAAATCTTGGCCATTAGGAAAAAAAATACCATTAGTTCCCCGCTCCATGTGGGTTACATCAATCCATATCTAAAAAGTCGATCAAGAGTGCGACTTTGCCTGATTGCTGAATATTCAAGTTCCACTTAACAATCAAAGTGCTAAACTTTTTCATCAGCACAGCACATGAAAGCAATTCGCAAAAACCAAGCCGCTATCTGCACTGTACTTGAATTGATGGATTACTGGTTGTATCTTGCGTTATACCTTTTCAATCTCAAAGTTTTGGGAATAATTTAATCCATATTTAAGCCATCTGAGTTGTCTCTGTTACACATCATTTTCTTCACCTTCAACAATCAACAATGTTTGTCACTACTACTACTGCGCAGGCACTTGCTTTTGTGTCTAAAATTGCAACTGCAATGATAATCCCTCAAATTGCTGCATATATTTCGTTCTACTCTGCCAGAAAAGCTCTTCAGTTATCTTTCTTTTCATCCATATCAAACTTTCTATCTGTTTTGATGGATACTAGAACATGGAAACATAGAAAAAACATTCCAGCATTTGCTACAAAAGTGACCATTCTTAGTTGGTTTACCATTGTACTTTCTCTTTTGCTTTATGGAACAATTGTTGCATCGGATGTGCTTGTATTTCAACTGGCTAGACGTCGGAATGATTGGAAATTTTATCCAAATAATGATCTTAATCTTACTTTTGAAGCCACTACAGCTAAGATATCTGATCAATTCAATGCAAGCGCACCTTGGGCATTAGTTGATCAAGAGCACTCTAAAGCAACGTTTGGCAATAACACCTATATTCCAGCAGAATCGTACAATTATGTTCAAATGGTCCCAAATCGGACTATTATAGAAGGGTCTACTGAATTTTTTGATAGCGTCAAAAGAGTCGTTTTCACGGACCGAAGATTGGTTTCCAGTGACTATACTTGTTTCTGTTCCCATCAAGTTGACGCGCGGCAAGTGGCGGAAGGGATTCCATTGATAGCTGTTGTATGCGAAAGCGATTCAGTACCAGCAAGTGTTCCTTATTCTCCATCTATTGGTTTTAATAAAAGAACAAATGTGTTGGCATATCAAGGTAATGACGGAGCTCATTTTAGCTTCATGACTAGCAAGCAAAGAAACAGGTATATTATCAATGAGACAACTGACTTTCCCAGAACAACTCGCAACTACTTGGATGATTTTATGGAAGACTATAATCTCATAGGCCAGCAGCAAGGTGGAGTTCCAGTTGATGACATTAGCCTTTATGGTGCTATGATGTACCTCAGCAGTTGGAGAAACTCAAATTCCAACCGTGAAGTCATTCTTACTTATTATAAAATTGATGATGATATGAAGTATGGAAAGATTCCAGTTTACACTTATTCATATGTTATCGTTGAAATTATTGGAATGGGAAGGATTCTAGAAAAGTCTAACGACGACTTTGCAGCTCCTGGCTTGATAATGTTCAACTACATTACTTACACATCCCAAGATATTTTTGTTCCAAACAAGAGGATTCAAAGCAAATATCTAGGCATTGACAAAGAAAGGATTTCTGGGGCTAGGTCTACTTCAATTCTTACTGACGAGTCTCCAG
>JAJMHO010000175.1:0-29432 GCA_030566085.1 Geotrichum histeridarum
TCAGTATGGAACACTCCTTGGTCTGGTAAATACGGTTGGAATGGCATGAAATCGTTGGCCATTTGAGTTCACAAGGCCGGTAGCACTCTCATGTAGCTGAAATACAACAAAATTGAGTACGGAAAGTAAGACCAAGCATTTCTGATGCAGTAATTCAAAGAGTTGGCAGAGGCTTCTCCTAACCTAGAGTAAGTGTCTTTTTAACAGAGCCAAGACGTGGTTTTCACTATTTAACACTATCCAAGGTTCGAAAAGCTCGGACCACCTGAGAAGATCAACAACTACGAAAACAATAAAGAGACCAAATAAATATACAAACTCAAGCCGTTTTTTAAGTTCCTCTTCTCTCCAGTCCATACTTGAATTCACGTCAAACAGGACCCAAATTTTCCTTAAATAAAAAGATATAACATGAACTGCAACGCAAAGATCAATCCAACCTGAGGTCAGCTCCTGAGCAAAATGATCATTAACAAAAAAAAAGTGCTTCCTTGCCAGGGGTCGAACCTGGAATCTTTCGCTATGTGACCAGTTAAATCGTAGGCGAACGCCTTGCCATTGGGCCACAAGGAATAGCTTTAGTAAGAAATTATTTGCTGTCTAATACCTCCTCCTAGTACTTCACTGTTAAATAAGTCAGACCTTAGTCATATGACATAGTTGGTCTTTGTCATCAGCGAAGTTCAGCAAACTTGATGGTATATTCCATTTTCTATTATTATGATAGGGTTCGCTCTTTTCCATTCAGTGGTTTAATTAATGTTTGTACAATAAGTTCAGTCTCATAATGTGGTAAAATAAAAATTGGAGTTTTGAATCATTTAAGAATCAATATTTTGGAATTGAATTACAGCTTTCAGACAGAAGTAACTTTCATTCAGAATGTGAAATGAAAGTTTGTCGTTTAGCACTCTTGAAATCTCCAAAAAACATGGGCATTTCGTATTCATACTGTTTGAAATGAAAGGACCGTTTGCTACGTTTCGTTCCTGAAATTTGTAAACATCCAAGTGGTGAAAATAATTATGAGAGGCTATAGCTAGCTAGAAAGATAAAATTTGCTCATAGGTGACTATAGGCCTATATATTTTGACTGTACATTTAACCCGAGACATGACACTTTAGCCAGCCTGAGGATTTACCAACTTTATCTGATCCAACCATGTACGACTACCCTCGACAATAGCCATTATTATTTTCATTTATTTGAAACACAAATTTACTGGATTTTTCCTTTTGAGCATTCATCCATATCATTCTGTCACACTATAAAACATACGCATTGACCATACATCTTGATCAAAAGCTTAGCCATAAGATGATAGATGCCTATTGACAGCTCTAGAGTGAAATGGCTTCAACGTCATGGGTTACATAAACAATTTGTCACCACCCACAAACATTCGTTTGAAAACCTCCAAGGTTCTCCATATCTTGAAGGACACACAGTTAAAGCCTTTTGTACCGTCAAAAAAACAGGGAAAAAAAAATCTCCAAATGACTGACAGTTGTTTCTTTTCTTTCTATTCCTTGTCTTTAGGCTGAGAAAAAAATCAGGCTTTATTTCTGATCCATACTCATCAAGTTAGCCAAAGGGCCAAAAAAGCAAACATCAAGGGCTCTATTGCTGATACTTGCAACTGTTCTTTTACGTTATCTCAACTTGGACGAAGCAAACCAAATATAATTACAAATTGCAAACTGAACCGTCTCAGTCAAGAGGATTAACGGCAAATAAAAAAAGAACTATCAGCAGGCCATAAGATCTGAGTTGGTTGGTCTATATCATACTCTCAGTCGATCAACCTTTGCATTAAAGGTTTATTAACCCGAAGTCATCTCCTTCTCCCCTCTTTTCCTCTTTTCCTTCTCTACTTTTGAATGTGTACTGACTGGTCTCATACACTGGGATCAGACTGTGCTGACTTCTCGCACTCTCTATCTTATTCAGAAGCTACTACAATGATATCCTCTAATCCAGGGTCCTCTCCTCCTTCAGGAGGCACTCAAACTCCCAGAAGCAAGACATGTCCTGAACCTTGCAATCAGGATGAAACGTATATTGACATTTGTGCGATTTGCGATCCAAGCCTTATGAGTTCCTCTATGAATGAGCTGTCTTTAAATGCAGGAGGGGCGGCCGCAACCGGTGCAGATAAACAACAAAATGGGATTTTTGACAACCAGATAGTGAACCAGTCGCCGATTTCGACAGAATCTAATTGCTCGTCACCTTCAAGCTTTGAGTGCTGCAAAAGTTGTGTTGACTGCCCACCCTCTGACCAGGCATCCAATACCCAAGCGCATAACTTATTGTCACTGCTGAGTTGTCCTGATTGTGATTCAGATCCTAGCACAAACCTTCCTTGCACTTCATGTATAGCTTCATTCAAAGGGTCAGATCCTGATATTCAAATTATTGCTAGCAATAATGTTGACTCATTTCAGTTTTCAGAGCCGCCAACCTCGTCGTCGTTAAGTACTAAGCCTGACCTGTCACCAAGGCTAGCACTTCCACAGTTCGCACTTCCAGAAAAACCCAGTTTACAGTCAGCCAAAAGAATCAAAGGAATATTAACTAGCCAGAATTTTCCAAGGAGACATGCTCATCAGAATTGTCATTTTCATCCCACTCACCTGGACCCTTCTGGTTCTGTGTGCAGCATAACCTCCCCACGACACCCTCACAGTCACAACCATAATCACGGCCACAGCCCTAACTTCAACCACAATCACAGTCATGGTCATAGTCATAGTCATCTTCATCATCATCACCATTTTCATCATCACAGACAGTTGCCTAATGTTGGATACACACCACCTTCCTCATCGTTCTTGTCGAATGCTGAGAGTAGCAGTGTTGCCTCGTCGACATTCTCATCCAGGTCAAACTCAGTTGCGTCGTCAGCCACAATGCCACTTGGTCTATCAAGTAGTCCAAACGATGAACAAGCCCCTGCAATGTTTTACTGCCACTGGGGAGACAAGTGCCAAGAGGTCACGTTTAATAACGAGACTGACTTTGACATGCATTTGAAGTCAATTCATTTGAATTTGGACAACAGCTTTCCAGTTGATCAGTCTCTTGCCTCCTCAAGTGAGACATCTGGCTCCACCAAACGGTCTTATGAGGAATATCTTCCCGAAGCTACGACTGATGAGAAGTATCAATTGTGTAACTGGGACCAGTGCAATGCAGACCTAGGCGAGTTTGAAGATATCCTGGAGCACATCAAAATGGATCACAGTGTGTCTTCGCGTGAGTACCCGCATAGTGTATGCAGCCATAACACAGCTGCACCTATTTTGAAAGAACCCATCGCACCTCAGTCAAACATCCAGCAGCAGTTCACTCCCCCTTCGTCCAATACCAACACACCCACACCAGCCCAAGTCCTGGAATGCCACTGGGACAACTGCGGTTTCAATACCAGCGATCTTGATTTGCTGAAAAGCCATGCGTTTACCCACCATCCCGAGGCTACGAATGCCCAGGAAAACGGGGTCAATTTGTTCCAGTGCGAGTGGAAGTCGTGCGACTACCAGTGCACAGACATGAATGAGTTCATGTCGCATGTGCGCCAAGATCATGTTTCCTCCATGTTGAGTAAAGCGCTGGACCCTGAACCCAATGCACAACAGGCATCAGCAGCCCCGTTCATGCTACCCCCGTTACCTAGGATTGATGATGCCAAGACAATGCTTACTACAGCCGGGCACGGCTTACACCTACCTCAACCACAGCCCTTCGCACGAGCAAGCATACTCCCAAGCACCGATGTCAAAATAGAAGACGACACCAGTGTAAGCGCCAGCGCAGCTGCATCAGAGGCTGAACCTGCAATCCACACGTGCAGATGGGTCACCAGCGATGGCAGCGGCCCCGAGTGCGGGCTCACCTTTGACACCACACAGGCCCTAAACCAGCACGTCGTGGACACCCACATTGGGTCCCGCAAGAACGAGTACACGTGCTTCTGGTCCGGCTGCGACCGTCAATGCCGCCCCTTTGCCCAACGCCAAAAGATCTACCGGCACCTCATCACGCATACCAAGAACAAGCCGTTTCAGTGCGAGATCTGCGGGAGCTCGTTTTCGGAGGCCTTGGTGCTTAAACAGCATATGAGGGTGCATTCAGGGGAGAAGCCGTTTGAGTGTAAGGAGTGCGGTAAAAGGTTTGCGGCGAGCACAGCGCTCTCGGTTCATATGAGAACGCATACGGGAGAGAAGCCGTTGGTGTGCAAGTGGCCTGGCTGTGAAAAGAGGTTTTCGGAGTCGTCAAACTTGGCAAAACACATGAAAAGTAAGTTCTATTTTGCTCTCTTTCTCTCTTCCTCACATTGAGACGATACAGAGTACTGTGAGATAAATGTTTGATACTGGATACTAACAGCTTGATTGTTTTTTAGCGCACCAAGTCGAGAAGCCCTATGCGTGCATGGAGCCAGGTTGTGGTCGCAAGTTTGCGCGGAACGACCAGCTTCAGCGGCACTTGAGGACACATCAGGGCAAGATCAAGAAGAAGGAAGAAGAGAACTCAGTTCCTGTTGCTGTTTAAACTGCTTGCAACCTGCATTTCTTTTCTGTCTTGAAGATCTCAGGATATGAGGGAAAACTAACGTGTGTTGTTGCATTGGACAAAACATGAAATTATTTATATGATATAAACTATATCGATCGAGATATTCTGAGATAATAGACACCTACAACACTTTTTACTGACTTTGAGAATTTGATTGCTTGAGACTCATATCGTTGACTCTACTATTTACTCTATTCATTTCTTTACTTCTCATTTGCTCATCATTCAACTATCTCTATCCTTTAATATGGCAAGCAATAGGAGGCCGTGATGAGAATGGCATCTATTTTTTATAACAATTTTAGAATTCTGTTCCATCCATATTTAATTGGCACTCCTCAGCTATGATCGTCCCTGGATATGCTTGAGCAAGTGATAGCGGATACGCTGAATATCTTTCAAGTAAAAGATTAATTCTGTAACTGCAAATACATTCTATTCAACCTAACTCTAAATCCTTCATCAGATATCCCTAACTATTGTTTCTGCCTATTCTTAACTATTTTTAATATCCTTAAATTTAAGTATGACTTATGCCTGAGCAGGAGGTGGTGGTGAAACCTCCTCCAACTGTGCCCTTAAACCAGGCATGACCACATCCACGCGCTTCCACGTCTCAGCCCAGAACTTTTCCTGCTTAGCCTTAACCGCTGGCGTTTCTGATTTAGACTCGCTGGCCTGGATGACAAGCAACAGGTTCTTGACGGACTCGACTACGCTTTCTTCCAGCCCTCCTCCACCAGAGCCGCCGCTAGAGCTGCCCTTGGTCGCTGATAACGCGGGTGACGACGGAATCTCTGTAGCACCGCTGCTTCCACCAGTGCTGCTGCTCAGCCGGTCTAGCGTGTCCAGCACCTTGATCCACAACTCCAGTCGCTCGTCCATCTCACTCTCAGCGAGCTCCACACCCGCGCCCGTCCTCACGATGTACTGCAAAAACACCTTACACAGCAAAGACGCCGCGTGGAGCCTCGTTTTAGCCATACCCTTTGGATCAGTTTCATACACCTCTGGGTTTAGCAGAGCGTCGATCAGGGGGAACAGTACCTGCGCAAACATGCCGCCCCAGTTAAAACCGGCCCGGTTGTGGGTAGTGGGAGACAGGACGACACGTTGGTAGTACTTGAAGGCGTGCTGTCGGAGTTGGCGGCACGGGTTGATGCATTGCTGGGAGAGCGTGCGGGCATAGGGGAACCACATGTCCATCCAGGTGACGCCGTCGCCCTCGGGAGTTTTGGCTTCAGTGACAACAGTATCTAGACTGTAGATCAAGTCGAGCGCCTTAACTGCGCGTGTGACATGGGCTTCCATTGACGCAGTAACTTCTTTCGCTTTGGCAGCAGCTGTGGCCTGATCAAACTGTCGTCTAAAGTCGTTCAAGATCGCATTCTTGTCCTGCTCTAATTGAGCGCCGCAAGCGCCTACACTTGTAATTTCGCCCAGGATATCAAGCACGCCGACCAGGTTCCACTCGCCAACTTGGTCTTTTTTGCTGACCAGCTCGCTCATAACCGTAAAAACAGCGCTTGAGCTCTCGCGGTTGCTGGCTGCCATACGGAGCAGCATCCAGTACTTGTCTTGCTTGACGATATGCTTAGATGACCATGCTGACTCTTTGGCCAACGCAATGAGGGGCTCAACCAAGGGCGGCATGCAAGGCAGCAGCACAATATCTTTGATTTCCAGAATTGTATCCAAAGCTTGTTCCAGCTCAGGCACCAATTCTTCAGAAGCGTACTGGAATAGTGTCAGATAGTAAACGAGCACTCTGGCCAGATAATTACGTTCCTCTACTTCCCATTCTGACAAGCTTTCACGGAAAATATTAATAGTCGCTCTCAACGTGGCTGTATCTTTAGATTCAACGGCAACCACAGCCAGTAAATCCATGATAAACAGCGTGCCCGGATAGAAAGTTTGCCTAATCCCTGGTGGCTTTCCTGCGATGCTTGGCTTGGCAGATCCCACGGCTTCAGCCAGCGTAAGTAAGTGTTCCGATGGGAGCTGTAACAGCGTTTGCAAGAACTCTGTGACCCCACACGAGTCGATACAATCTATTGTTGACAGCGTTGCCTCCACTTCATCGGCAGTCGGCTCTGGTACCTGGTCAGAGTAGCCTGTGATGTACGACGACAGTGCCGAGAACAGGCCAGACTCCTTACCTTGTTTAGTCTGCTGCAGTACGTGTGCCGGCTTGACTGGTGCTAATAGAGGAACACCCAGTGTCTTCTGCCTGTCAGAAAACCCAGGCGGGATCAGCGAGTATATATACAGATTCGTAACCGCCGCAATCAAAGTGCTCCATGAGGTGCTTAGCGCCTTCATGTTGGACTTGGCGAGCTTGAACATGACAACAGTGGCCAGTTGTGCCTTGAAGTCAGTGCCAAACTGAATGGACAAATCGCTGACCATAATCGTGTCGTCTGCCTGTTTAAGTTCTATGGTCGAGTCCGAAGTTGCTAGATCTCCAACTGACAAGGTTGAGACCTTACAAAGCGCATTCACGACTTGGTCAAGAACCCCTGGTGTCTCGTAATGACTGGCGATCTTGGCGACGTGATCAAACCCAGTAATGACCCGTGAAAAGACATTATCGTCTGTGGCTGTAGCAAATACATATGAGAGCATAGTCACAACAGGCTGCCAGGTAGATGCAAACATATCTTTGTCGTTCACATTAGTCTTGCAGATTTTGTATTTCCCAGCTTGCTGGGATTTCAGCAGCACTTCCTTCCACGAATGCTCAAAACTTTCTTCGTTATCATGTTCCTCTGGAATGATGATTTCTCTTTGCTTGATGGTGTAGTAAATATTGTCCAAATACTCTGGCGCAAAATCGTTTCCAGCATTAGTCTTGCGCAAGTTTCGCTTAAATTCCTCGTTCGTCATATGGCGTTTAACCTGCGGGTTATGCAAGTCTGTATTAAGCATAATAACTGCATAACTCAGTACAAATGCAGAGTCCTTATCCGCAACATCCTTGGTATTGTTTTCGCTCTCCACGTAGTGCTCTGCGAACTTTTCAATAATCCGCTCGATCTGCTGGGACTCACCTGGAAGTCTGAAAGCGGCAAACAGCTCGCGCATGGCTTCATCGATAGACTTGTTGGCGAAATCAAAGCCTTCGATAAACAGGTTGAGGTACTCTTTATTTTTGGGTTTGGCTAGAAATTCTCCGAGTAGCTTCTTGTTGATTCGACCAGAGCCACGCAAGAATTTGACAGCGCTGACGGTTCTATCATCGGGAATCAACTTGTGCTTGACCAGGAACACAAGACCATCAGTAGGGTTCCGGTTGAAACACTCAGTCGCCTCAATGACCAACTTTTTCCTGGCTTTGTTCTGCATCAATTCTTCAGTCATACTTGGATCTGCAGGTGCTGAACCGAGTCTCCTGGCAAGAGAACTGAGGTACGACAGAATGGCCTCCAAGCAGAGAGGCGGCACACTGGAGGTCGACCAAGTTGCAGAATCAGGGTACGCATTACGGCAAAGAAAGCCAACCAGATCCACACACAGATCAGCTCTATCCACGTCGCAGTCATAGTTGACAAAAAGATCAGCAAAGAACGACGGGATACGCGCCAGACTTGTGACAGACTCGACCATCATTTCGCGAGAGTCGGGCGTGCGCATAACCACAAATTGGGGCAGCGCTGAGTCGGTATTTGCAGACTTGCCTCCAACAGGAGTCGATACTTTGGAAGGGTAAGGCGAAGATTCTGCTACAGCGCGCGGAATGTTGGGCACGCCATCGTAAAAGATTTTGTCGACGCCTGGCTCTCTCGGGATCTCGTTGATTGGACTCAAACACGTCAGAATATAAGTCAAAAACACTTCTTGGTGCAGCTTGAGTCGCTCGCGGGTGGTGTTTAAAACTGTGCTAAAGACACGCAATGCTTTTTGTAGCAAAAACGGGCTTTCGACACGCACAAGTTGTAAGAGATGCTTTAAAAGATTGTTGGTAGTAAGATTGAGCAAGGATTCGTGGCGCGCAATGTCGGATCCAGCCACCTCGAATGCAACGTTTATTAAATGAAGAGCCATGATCCGAGTGGCATCGGTGTATTGGTGAAAGTTGGATGTGTCGATGATAGAAATAAGAACTCTGAAGTATTCTCTGATAGAAGCCAGTCCGTACCGTTGAAAGGACTTGACTTCATGCTTTTCGGGCTCAGGTTTCTCTTCGTGCACAACTTCTGTCGTAAGAATTGCTTCAGCTGGAATTGGAATTGGGCGCTCCAAAGAGGCATTCGACCCATCTGCCGGCGTCGGCGTGGTCTGACCAGGCAATACCTCTCTGCTTGGCTCCGACATCTGCAACTCGCTATTTTCGACCGACTTTGCATCAATCACAACCTCCGGCTCCAGGTCCGCCAAGCACGAAAACACCGTTTCCGTGAGCTTAATCATTGTCATCTCCGCCGATCGTCTCAACAAATCGCCTCTCCGCATTTGGCACGCCATGCTCAAGCAGGTCTCAATGATCTCACACAAACTCTCGTCGTTCAACAGGTCCCGTCCGATCCCGCACACAATTTCCTCCATCAGCGACAGAATCTTGAGCAGCACGGCGTCGTCCTCAGCCTGGTCCGTGGCTTCAAACCGGCAGTGTGTGATGGCGACCGCAAGGTGCGAAATGGTCTGCTGCAAGCCCGGCGAGTCAGGCCCTACGATCCGGTAGTCAATGAACTTGTTTATGGACGATAGAGCGATAAACGTAATAGGACCGGTCGTAGATTGAGATGAGATGACCTCCAGGAACGGCGTGAAAATGTCTTCGGCCGACAGTTCACTAATATCATCAATATCTGCGAGGTCCGATCTCAACTTTGCAAACCCTGAGATCAACGGATTGTCCTACCCACATTAGACTCACACTCTGATTCATTCTAAATAGAAAACTCACTGTTGTCAACCCTTTCCTCGTTCGCAGGCCCAGCCTCGAGGTCTCACTCCCGCTACCGCTGCCACCGGTACTGCTCGACGGCGGAACGCCCAGTATGCTTGCCATGCTCGACTGTGCCCATCGCGCGTTTTTGCGCATGGCCGAGGTTATGTGAATACACTCATTGGTGACCAAGAAAATGGGATCTATCGAGATCGAAGAAGATGTCATTTAGCCTCTCTAGGTTTGTACAGTTGAAAATGCCCTAAAGAGTGAGAACTAGAATGGAGAAAACAGCGATTTGGATCTGGCGTACCTGTCGTTTTCCACGTTGGATAGAATGGAACCCTAACCTGGGATATCAGTTCGGCTTTGGTCAGGGACTAGATTGTATCACAAACTCAAGACGAGGTCAAAATGAGAAATGGCACCAGCAATTGCTCTATCTTCAATATGACCTTGAATGAATTATAATAAATTGGATTTTACTTTATTTAAATTGTCATAACAATATGTAGTCAAAGTCAATGGAAAAGCACTAAAGCATTTCCCCTCCAGAGCCATTCAACATGAAAAATCAGGACGAAACTCAGCAAAACTGAATCTTTCATTTTTACTAACTAATAGCTTCAAAATTCAGATTTAATTCATATAAACTTTGTTTTATCAATAGTCTTTGCAATATATCTTTTTGTGTTCCAAGATGTGAGGCTCAAGCTCTTCAGCCGTTCATACTTGATCTACGGTCATCATTCTCTTGTACCTTCACTTCTCTAACAACAATTATATTTTCAATTATTTCAACTCTATAAATGCAATTGTACAATCTGTTTACTTAAATCCTTCTAAATAGTAACAATTATAAAGCAAGCACTTAACTTAAGGCGTGCTCTCTGCTCTTAGCTAACCGCTCCAACAACAATATTTCATTCCCATCCCTCTAATCACTGTTTTTTTCTCTCATAACTTTGTAATGAAGTCTTTCCAGTTCTGTTCTATCATTGCCTCGGCCGAAGTATTACAGATGCCGATTCCCACCCGCTGCCGCCACACAGCTAAAACACTTATGGCCCACCTGCACCCTATAAAACCCAACACAGCTCGGCTGAATATTAAGCGGAGACGGGTGTGATGCTGGTGGCGAAAGTGGGTGCGGTGTTTGGAACGAAGGCGACAGATTGATAGGCAGCAGAGGCATGCGTGTAGCAGCCGATGCAGGAACGGGGTTTTGGCAGGGTTTCTTGGAAGTGTACTCGGTGTGGAGACAGGAGTATTGGATAAAGTACTGGATGCACATTTTTAGATATTATGGCTTAAAATATGGTCAATTGATTGATTGACAGTGAAAAAGGTAGATTTGATATCTAAGTGGATGTCTAGAGGTTTATGGGGACCTCAAAGCAGATGTGACGACTAGAGATGATAGGAAGAGCTCGTTAGACAATAATTGTTTGGATTTACTCTCTTTAGACTACTCATGGTGGCCTGGCTTCTATTCTTAAATGGTTTAGATCTCTATATTATTACTTAGATGATAATAGTTTTTGTTGACATTTCAGATTGGACCCTGGCCGAATGGCGGGCATAGCATTATGTTTGAAGGTGTTGACATTGTAGGTAAAGGATCACAACACCATGGATCAAAAATAGAATCGTCGACTCTGAAAGTGTCATAGTGCAAGCTGGAATGGTTACGGATGGTATGGTTTCTCTGATTACAAGTGTTTGAGGTTGTGGAACTGGACAGTTTGGACCCTGAAAATGTTCTGGAATCGAAAGGTTGACATGAAACACCAGTGCCCGTACACGAATCAAATAATACCTCAGACTGCTTATACTCTGTTACTTGGCCAACATTCAACCCAAAGAATGAAGTGAACATTCCACTATTTTGCTACATCGTTTACGCATATTGACGTATCATATTATAAATTTTTCATAGTAGTAAAAAATCAATTAATACTATTTAACAAGGGAAACATTGAAAGCAAACCATGACAAGAACTAACAAAAGCTCATAACAAAAAGAATAAATATATAAAGAAAAGAAGGTTGGGCTGCTGGATGGCAAAAGCAGGCTTGTTTAACCACCGAAACCGTAAAGGGTGCGGCCCTGTCTCTTCAGAGCGTAGACAACGTCCAAAGAAGTGACGGTCTTTCTCTTGGCGTGCTCAGTGTAGGTGACAGCATCACGAATAACGCTCTCAAGGAAGGCCTTAAGGACACCACGGGTCTCCTCGTAGATAAGACCAGAGATACGCTTGACACCACCTCTGCGGGCAAGACGACGGATGGCGGGCTTGGTGATTCCCTGAATGTTGTCACGTAGAATCTTTCTGTGGCGCTTGGCACCACCCTTTCCAAGTCCCTTTCCTCCCTTTCCGCGGCCAGACATTGTTGTTTATAAGTTTGTGGTTGTTTGGTTGTTAAGTGTTGTGGTTGGTTTGTAGGTTGATATTAAATCAAGCCAGTATGTATTGATGATGATGATAAGATGGTTGAGGAAAGAAGAAGGCAAAAAGTGGGAGGAGATGAAGGTTGTTTTATATTCTTTTTTTTTTTTTTTTGCCTCTTATTTGGTTTTATTGGCTTATAATGGTTTTTACTATGGGGTGGGTGGACTTGTCGTCTTTTGATTGATTTTGTCACTCATGAAATTGATGGTGGTTTTGTCACGTTAAGTGCAACAAAAACAAGCACAAGTTGATTCAATACCTGTGTTTGTTGCATTTACAGTATAAAGTCATGATTAACAGTCCAGCCTGTTTTTTACTCATTTGACTTGTAAATCACAGTCCATCTTGGATCAGTTGGACCATGATATACACACCGTGCCATGATATCATTCTATGATGAAAATGGTGAAATGGTGAAATCATGTAACCTAACCCTGTTGGGAGTTGTGTTCCCTTTGCCTTTATGTTAAAAAAACAGGGCGATCTTTGGGTACACAACATTGTGAGTGTTGCCAAGTAAGTCGTATCTTTTACAAAAAGTGGCATTACATCAATCCAACCAATCAAATCACTCAAAGCCTGAGACTATTACAATATATAATCACGATCAGTCTCAAATTAACTCACCATACGTGTACATCACAGCACACCTGGCCACTATCAAACTCATACACCCCTCATACTAAAAGCAACCATGTGGCACAATATTCCCTAAGGTTTCATCCAAGTATATATTGCCACTGGAATTCCCACTTTTCAATTTCTTCTTTTCCTATCATCAACCCAACTCAACTAAACATCTTCATCATCTTCAACAATGGCCAGAACCAAGCAAGCTGCTAGAAACTCCACCGGTGGTAAGGCGCCCAGAAAGCAACTCGCCTCCAAGGCTGCCAGAAAGTCTGCCCCTGCCGGCTCAACCGGTGGTGTCAAGAAGCCCCACAGATATAAGCCTGGTACCGTCGCTCTGCGTGAAATTAGACGTTACCAGAAGTCTACTGAGCTTTTGATCAGACGTCTTCCCTTCCAGCGTCTGGTCCGTGAAATCGCTCAGGATTTCAAGACTGACCTTCGTTTCCAGTCCTCCGCCATTGGTGCTCTCCAGGAATCGGTTGAGGCTTACCTTGTCTCCCTGTTTGAGGACACCAACTTGTGTGCCATCCATGCCAAGCGTGTTACCATCCAGAAGAAGGATATTGCCCTTGCTCGCCGCCTTAGAGGAGAACGTATTTAAATGATGCTCTGGAGCGTTTTTTATTTATTTTCATGAAATTTTGTCTGTCTGTCTTGTTATTATTATCCATTTCGTTGTGTACTGTTAATTGAATTTTCCTTTTCAACATATTATAATTTTCGTTGTGTGATGATTTAAACGTAAAAACTGTTTAACCCCTGTGCCCTGGCCTGCCCTGCGCCGCCCTACCCTACCCTATCGGCCATCGGCCATCGGCCCTGGGTCGGGTCAACGGGTTATGCTAAATTTATAGACAGTTCACGTGACATGTCTTCTAGAATGCCGCGCCGCATTTAAAATGTCCCAAAACAGTAAAATCTCCACTGAGACATATCCACTTTTAACCACATGTTAACCCGCCTAATTCAGCGCATCCACGTGAACTAACCGCATGACATCGAGAGTGTAAGGTTTTAACCATGTCTTAACCCAACGCTTTCACACGCTCGTGCTTTTTTTTTTTTTTTATTATTGATTGTCACATTCGTTTTGTTACTATTGAATTTTTTTTTTTTTTTTATTTTTATTAATTTTCTTTTCCATGAACTTTTTTCCCAACATTTTGAAATTCATATATCTTTTCTTCCTTTGAACTCTTCCTTCTCTTCTTCTTCTACTTCTCTTCTCTTTCTCTTCCTCTCTTTTCTTTCATCTTCACTCTCTCTACAGGTCCCTAAAAGACCCTTTCACCCAATCCTTGCAAGCCCCCGGTTTCGGTCTTTAGCGTTATTGCTCTCACAGGCAGTCTGGTAGCTTGTTTTTGCATGTGAATCATTCCAGCATCCACGACCACACACTTTTACTAAATTGTTGCTTTCACAACTACATCGGCTTCGACGGTCGTCAGTAATTCTGCTGTTATAACCGAACATCTAATGACATCTCCTCCTGCTGGGCTCTACTTCTCTGCCGAGTCCTCGCCAGCAGCGCCCTCCCCTGTTCCGTCCGACTACACAAGCAACCTGGAATCTAGGGATATCCACATTGCTGCTGAGGCCCTGGAGAGCTTGCGCGCCCTCTCAGTTCCTCCTGCAACATCCTCGACGTTTGTTCTCCCTCCAATTCAGACCCAGGCCGGCCCCAATCATCTCCGACCCAATAAGCACCACAAAATCTCAACAAACTACAAGACCCGCCATTCACCCTACCACTCCCGGTCCTCGTCCTTTTCTGAATCATCCCCCGGCCCAGCGTCACCTTCGCTGCCTTCTATCGAAGCTGCAATCAGCCAGCCATCCAGTCGGTACCCTAACTTTTTAAACCCCCTAGTGTCATCCGCTGTACGGGTGTACGAAAACTCCAAGTCGTTTAGCCCACGATTCAAGGTGAGCGCCGAAAAGCTTGAAAGCGTTATTTCGTCCAGAATGACCACCAGCACCACCGAATCCCCCGATGGCAAGCCAGCTCAAGAAACGACAACGCTGCCGCCCATTACAGCTCCCGCTGGTCCGCGATCCCAATCCAACAACCTGTCAAAATGGCTGGTGACCGCCACTTCTTTAGCTACAACCCTGTCTTACGAAAACAGACAGCGTTTGCGATACTGTCTACACCTGCTGAAACTTGCTAATACCCACATTGCTACTAAAGTCAGCCAGCTGCAAGAGCTGCTGCAGGAAGAGACTGCTGCTCAACAATCTCCCCAGCGCAAGAAGCGCGACTCCAAGAGCCTGTTTACCCAAACTGTCAACAACATTAAAAAGGACATTATCTGGACCATCCGCAAGGTCGTCTCGGCGCTGTCCACCTACGCAGGCAATTCGCTCCCTGAACCCGCTCGATCGCATGTGCGGACTTACATTTTGCGCATGCCGCAGCGGTGGGTGTCGTCTTTGGACGCTGAGGAGAAGGCAAGAAGCAGAACTGCCACGCCCACAGTACCAGACTCGCCCCAGCTTAGACACCACAAACGGACATTTTCGGGTGAGTCGGTGGCCACAGACGACGGCTCTCTCATGTCGCCAACCCCGACTGACAGCAGCATTGGCACCAGCCTCGATGGCAACACTTCTTACAATACTGAGGCAGGCAACAGAGTGCTGTCGCTGGCAAACGAGGCCCTGGATATGCTTGGAAGCATCATCAACATTGTGGACGAGACCTTGGAGCGCGCCAATGTGTGGTGCTCAAACGGAACGCCCCAGGCTCCGGCTGCCGCTGCAGAAGGCAGTCAGCAGGCCGGTGCAACGGGAGCTGAGGCTGCTTCTAATGGTAATATGAGACAGCGAAACTACAGCAGCCAGGACGTGGACATGGCCAACGCTTAGTGGTTTTTGCATGCCTAAGCTAGTGGCGAAAATTAAAAAGATGCAGAATGCAAGCTGCTGCTGTTGCTGCTGACTCGCGGCTACAGTTGCACTTGATTGTGAGTTGAGAGAACATAATGGATTTTATTATTATTTCAAAGTAAGTAAAGATAGTTTGTTGTATTATTTTTTATTAGTTTAGCTTTTTTATTTATTTTGTTTATTATGAAGAGACGATCGTCCTTTTTCAAAGCTCATTGTGAGTGAGTGCGTAGTAGGTAGAAATGTGTTTTACACTAGTCGAATGAAAATTGAAAAATGAATGAACTTTTGTGGGATCGAGGCTATATAACGTTACAGATATAGCCAGAGTGGAGTGTAGTATAGTAAAATGTGGGTGAAACAGCTGGGCATAGCCATCAAGAGTGGAGGGGTTGTAAATTTTGACATGTTGGAAAAAAGCTTGGTTAATTCAGGTCATACAAAAAATGTTTAAAATTGCTGGCTATAGGCCTAGCTAAGTATGGGCTTGTATACAGGTCTATAGGTGGCTAGGCTATAGGAGTAGTCGTAAACGCGCGCAAGCACTGCAAGCACGCACTCATGCATCTCTGGGCCGGCCACGAGATCAAAATGTTAACCATCCAGGCTAAGCAAGGAGTCAAGTCTAGGTACTTGCGTATGTACGAATATATATTCTGAATTCATTATAATATATATATATTCAAATTCATTCAACGAAATTTATGCTGGTTCCTCTATTCGTAAGATATGTTATATATATGTACGAATGGTCAATGTTGAGGAGCAAGCAACTGGCCCTGATGTGGTATCACGAACAGTAATAGTAGGACAAACAGTATCAGCAATAGCTAGCAGGTGGCAGCCGTAGCATGTATAGACATGCAACAGTATACTGTGTGGTTTGATTTAAATTTCCTGGAACCATGGAACCATGGAACCATGAACTCTGTGAAAAAAAAATCAATGGATATCCGAAGAATATTATGAAATTTTTAGAAAATATGAAATAATAATGATAATAAGAAAATTAACGAAAAAAGCAGATCACAGAATAGTTTAAACTGAACCCAAATACCAATCTAATCTGGAGTACCATAGGTGTACACTCAAGATTGAATCATGAATATTCAAACCAGTAACAATAGGATTGTCTCGTAAGATCTATTACAACTATAGTATTAAGATTGGAAGTATACTCCTTCCTCGGTGCTATCTCATCTCATCTCATCATCATGAAATTGAAATTTCAAGGTGTCATTTAAACTCGGATCAAATAACAAAACCAATGGCAATTTACCAGGATAAATAGCAATTTTAAAAAAAAAAACTTTCTCTAACCCATCTCTCAGGTCATGTCTATAGATGCTCATAAAACAAAAATGTTTTGAAATACAAAGAGAATTCGTAGAAGAATGTTTTGAAATTTGAAATTTAAGATGAACAGACCGAGGCTTTTGATTTCTTTCAATTGTATTATCCTTTTCTTTCGTTATTTCATACTTTCTTTCAATATTAACTGAAAGATGGTGTCCATCTTGCTTCACAACCTATCGGCATATATATTATTGTCCAAAGAACAATAAACAACCCCACTAAAACAGCTTGAATAAAACCGAGCAAAATTGCTTAAACCCGGTCGACTGAAATTTGAAGGCTTTTCTCTCCACATGAAAGAAAATAAAAAAAAAAAAAAACGTCTTTGTAATCCTATAGCCATATAATTATAATTTAACAAAGCTTGTGGGGGCCCTGACCACTGACCACCACCACCCTTGATCAATTAAGTGGGGTGCAAGTAACTAACTATAGTAATTTCACAAGCTAGCCTTTCAACCTAGCTACCTAAACGTTACTTTAACAGCAAACGTACGGTATACGTAGCTAGCAGGGATATATATATTGATCTGGTTGGTTATTATAAGCTCAGATCAAGCCTAGCCTGTTCCTAATGAAGAGCTAAACCCGAATATATATTCAAATCCGCAAAACTCAGTTTAGACTGCCTAGGCTTTATAACCTAGCTATACACTAATAAGCATATGGCAAATGCACGCATTAAAGGCTGAACCGATATCCTCATACATAATAGAAATTTTGAAGAAAAAAAAAAGAGTGCGCAGCCAAGAGTAGCCTATATGCACAGGCAAGCGGAAAGGGATTCGGACCCCTCATATATGACAAGAACAGGCAAAAGCTAAGCTTGGCCGGCTCGGGGCCTTAACCACATAATGTACATATGCCTATAGCTACTCTAAAATGCTAACCACGTTTGTTAACCCCAAAAAAACCTGTTTACCTTTGCAGGGATTTGATTTTTTTTTTTTTTTGTGATATCTCGAGAGTGCACGCCCTCGAGTTGAATGTGAAATATTAAAATGAATGACCGACGGCACTTTTTCCATTCGATCGAGTGCACGCACAAGCCAAATTTTTATAAGGGCCAAGCCACGGCTAAATGTATTAAGTTTATGTCTGCAGCCCACATAGGCCGATTTACCAAGACATTAATGGAGGGGTCAAGTCTTATTTGAAGAAAAAAAAAAAAAAAAAAAAAAAAAAAAAAAAAAAAAAAAAAAAAAAAAAGACAGTAAGGTCAAGCAAAGTAAAGGAAATAAGATAGAGCAAAGTAGGTTTAGTAAAGTCAGGTCAGTTTGAAGCAACTATATTGTACTGCATATATGGGGAGTATGAATATAGGCCTATATATACAGTTCAGAACCAAGATCAGTATTGCAAGCCAATATAGAAAGAGTCAAGGTCAGGTCAGCCCAGGAACAAGCATACAAACCCGTATAGACCTACAATAATCAAGACAAGAAAGCGGATTTAAACATTTTATTGTGCTAAGGTAGTACTTAAAATATATCTAGCAAGGCTTAATGGACTTAGAAGGTCTAACTAGGCAGTTTTTTTTTTTTGATATCTATAGAGCTCGTAATTTAAACTGGCTGTGTTTCTGGTTTTGATTTAGTTGACTTCTTGTCCAGATGGCTGTTTTGGCTGTTTTGGTTGTTTTGTGTCGAAGCCGACTGGCATGAAGGAGGATGTTCGAGACTCTTAAATTTAGATATAAAACTGGACTCACAATCGGCCTATATATCGACTTAGCTCTTACAGACAGACAAACTAACTTAGGCATCCTTTCAAGATTGACTTTCATGATTGATCTCAACCTATCTAGTTACATTGACTTTAACTTTGTCGACCTCGATATCGAGCTAGTCAACCTATAACTGTATAGGTCTAGCTCTCGAGATATCCTTAAATAGACTCCCAAATACGAATCGATGTAGCCTAAGCTATACCTAACACAGTCTTAAGGACCCCTTTTTTGACATTTTAACGACGTCGACTAACCATGGGCTCATATGATTAAATATCAAGCTTTTGAGACACAGGCTAGCTAGTTAGCCTATAGGCTGCTCGAGACAAAACAAAGTGTATACTACTTCATATGAACTGCAGCAGACCTCGTATTTTCTCTTCTGAAATTTCGAACACTTTCGTATTATTTTTTGATTTTTTTTCTTTTGTCTTTGCATATGCTCGAGCCTGCCTAGGCTGGTCAACCTGTATGGTTATTTTAGATAGCTAGGTTGCTTCATTTATAAAGACAGCCAAAGCAGCACCCACCTCGTATAATGTTCTGATTTTACAATTGAAGACAAAATGTATATTGCAAAATGACCGTCGGCTGTATACAATTGTTCAGCCGTGACCCACCCTCAACTATGCATGACCTACATACACTGCAGGACGGCACCTAATACATGCTTCAGCTGAGACCAGTAGCTGCTGGATCATTCTGCCCATTGCAAATGAATAAAAACCGAGACCCGAAACCTGAAAATTACAACCCAGGTCAAACCGACCTTTTTCAAATTCAAAACCCTGTATTACTACTCATTATGATATTAAAGATTAAACTATTTACTTACTTTAGTCTGTGTGAATGCTCTTGTTAGTTAATAAGGAAGTCCGTCCTCTATTGATTATCGATCCATTGGGGGTTGTACCGTTTGTTGCCGTTCTTGTTGGATTGTCATGCTATATTGGTCACAAGCTGCTTAATGCTATGCGACCGCTGCCGCGTCGTCGTCGGCTTCTCTAACGGCGGCGACGGCGGCTCCGACAACACCGACTGCGGCGTCAAATGCAGCTCCTTGTTCATCATTACCGGTCGCAGCTCAATCACTTCGCCAGTCCTGCTACCACCATTACTGCCCGTGCCTGGGACAGGCGACGACGACATGGACTTGAGGGACGGCAGAATCATCGCGTAAAACACGTACTGCACCCCGACAAACAGATCCAGCGCCAGCCGCACAACCGTGCACACGACGAACTGAGGTGCGAGGTTCTCGGTCCCGTACCGGAAATAAGTGAGCTTGGAAACGTCTCCAGCCAGCCACGACGCCATTAACGACAGCCGGAACCCTTGTACTGATTCTAGTTGGGCATTGGTCAGAATTTGCGGGACAGGCAAAACAGCCTCAATCATGAGACCGACTAGGCCTAAAAGCTGAATGTAAGCCCAGCACCAGGTGCCCAGTACCAAGTGCAAAACAAACAATACAGCACACAGCAACAGCAGAAACTGCCAGTACACCTCGTCGGAATTCCACTGCCACAAGTTCATCGGCCGGCTGCCGTACCCCGGGGGCGTGTAGGCTAGTAAAGACCCCGACGATGTTGCCGTCGTAGTCCGGATCATCCGGGACACCTTCCGGGCCAGTGGCACAATGCGGGACGCGAACCCCTGTGCGGCCGGCACGGAAGACGCCGCCACGTCGGGGAGTTCTGCCACGGTCCGCAGCACGGACACAGACCGAGCAGGCCGCAGATTGTGGACAACCTCCGAGAGCGAGTGGCGGCGCGGGTCTGTTTTGGGGGCCATCGAGAGCTGGGCCTTGGCCGGGTCCACGTCGAGCAGCGAGTTCCCACGGTTGCTACTGCCACCGGCTCCGGGGACTCCAGCGGTGCCGCCACCCCCAATGGGTTGCGTGAAAAACTCATCTCCCTTTGTGTAAACTACGTTGGGGGCGCGGTATTGCAAGGCGAGAGACAGCAAAACGACCTGGATCGCAATCATAATGAGAGCCTGCCAGAGCAGCGACGCTTCGTATGGCTCGCCAAAGTAGAACGCGACTCGTAGTATGCTTGAAACAAGCATGATGCCGCACAGATCCAGCGAGAACCCGGCGGAGGACTTTGTTTTCCAGATGGTGTAGACTGTGTCTCCGTAGGATGTGAGCGGCGAGCTCATGAGAATGAGCCCGCCTATCGTTTGCCAGGACACAATGTGATAGTACCACGGCACCTCTGCCGCAATGGCTGCTGCTGCGGCGGCCTCCACGTCGCTGCCGCCAACGGTGTCATCTAGCGGGAGAGGAAGAGCTCCCACGACCAGGCCCCAAACCAAAACCAGGCGCCACCACGACGTCCAGTTACCTCGAAAAACCATGAAAGAGTAGAGTTGTTAGGTCGCTTGTAGTATTTCCAAGATACATGAAAAAATGCAGAAGAAGAAGAAACAATCGCGAAGAGTCCAAGTCGGTTGAGTGAAGTGGAAGCGCTAGTGTTGAAATGTCACGTACTTTGTAATGACGCAACTCTAAATGTGAAGGAAAATTTAACTTAGATTGATTTTAGGAAAAGGGAGGTTGGGCGTACGGCTGACCTGTTTTAATCAATGCAACCGAAATTTATACAAAATGTTTCAATTTCTCTTTATTCATTCTCTTTATTCACCGTCTTTGTCGGTATGAAAAAAGCTTTGTCTTTTCTATAAAATTTAAAAAGCATGGACGATTCCCCGCCACGTTGGCTCAAGCTGCAGGTCCCCGGGTACCGCCTGCTATTGTATCGCTTCGATATCGAGGCAGAGAGCTACTGCCTCTACCTGACCGACCTGAGCCGAGTCTGGCTCGAAGCTCTGCCCTACCAGAAGATCCTGCAGCGCGCTGATACTTCTAGTAACGGCATTGGCAGTCCATACAAAGGAATTGACCCAGGACAGAATCTGGCCGAGTTTTACAGGTTCCTAGGTGTCCTGGAAGAGGGCCTGGGCGCTGACCCGAGCGACCTTGTGCAGCGCACTCTGAGCCAGACCCAAAGCCTAAACCAAAACTCAATGGTCTTACACTTGAAACTATCTGAAGCCCGGACGGTCTATTTTCCGGCACACCAGGCGTCCCAGTCCCAGTCCCAGCCCGACACATCACCCGCCCTTGGTTGGACCTTTCACCTCGCTCCCCTCGCCCCGACCGACCCCCGGTTCTTGCTTGCTTTTCAGACCCTCATCCTCGGTCTTGTTGGTGTTGTTGACGCCCAGGGCCAGCAGATCAGCGAGCTAACCGGGCTGTTGCGCAAGAAAGACTTTCACCTTCGTCACCTCCGCGAGGAGATTGGTCACACCACCGAACCGCGCATTCACGTCGACGCCTGGCGCCAGTTCAAGCCCGAGGCCTGGCAGTCCGATTGGACCTCCGTGCGGCTCAATTTGCAGGAAAAGGGCACCGAGGACGTGGACGTGGTGCTGGGTCGAGCAGTGACGGAACGAGCAAAACCGTTGTGGGGGTTCCATGCGCACGGTTGCAGGTGGGCCGGGTCCATGCTGATGCGTGACGATGGGCTGGGCGCTTTGCCTTTAAAGTCGTCGGCGTCGTCTAAGAAGAAGAAGAAGGAGGTTCCAGAAGGGCTGCTGCCGTCGTCCCCTCCGCCGTTTGAGCCGACTCAGCAGACGCAGCAGCCGCCGTCTTTGCACGATGATTCGACTGCCAGTGAAGACGAGCCTATTGCTGCGGGTGATGATGATGCTTTTGCTACCTCCAGTCTGCCAAATATCAAAGAAGAACCTGAGTGCACGCCGGTCCCTTCTAATTACGATATTTCGTCGTCTCCACTGCGGTCTCCTCATAAACGGCGTCGTCCACTTGGCCTAAACCCAAGCGAGCCGCCTAGCCCGTCGCCTAAAAAGCGAATGAGGACTGAAACAATACCACTTCAGCCGCAGCCGGTTAGATCAGCGCTGGCCCTTGAAATGGAAGCTAAAAGGCGGCCACCTGGTGATATTCCCTTAGCTCCTTTAGCTGCGTCTGCAGCTTCTGTAATTGCAGCCAATAATGGTTCTACGATAGTTACAGATGGTCCCTCTCGTCTTGTTAGCTCGCTCCAATCCAGTTCCAATCCTATCCCAGCTCCTCCTACTTCTTCTTCTTCTTCAACTAATAGTACAAGTACTGCAAGCACTAGTGCACAAACGGCAGCAATCACAAAACCAGATCCAGACACAACAACATCCACCACATCCACAGCTACATCAAACTCAACAGACAGCAGACGGAAAGAACTTGAACTCAGGGTAGCTGGTAAAACTGGTAAACCCACGCGACCTAAACGGCGATTTTGACGACATTTCCCTTCATTCCTCCATTACATCATTGGTAAGTCCGTATTACAAGGTGAAGCGAGACCCATGAAATTAAGAGTTGCTGTTGCGGCAGCACTAATTAGTTCTGCAGCGGCGCTCAGGGATATTTTGGTTATTTGGTTAACTGCATGGAATGGCAAAATATTGTAATCCATGGAAAATTACAGTTGACCAGAGCAGAGCGGAATTCAAGGCTGGGTGTAATAGCCGTTCTCCGCATTTTTCTTATGATTTCCACTCAAAAACATCTTGTACTTTTGATATAGCATTTTACTACTTTTCAGTTTTTTTTATTCCATCATCTTGATCTAACGTCAATATATATATTGTTTCAGTTATATAACCTTGATGTGAATAATAATGTCTTGAACATGATCTTTGAATGACCGGTGTATAAAAATCTCTTTCATGTTGTCTGCAAGGTTAATAAAACTTGGCTTCCTTATACTACCTACTAGTATCCTAAAGTACCAAAACCATCGTTAAAATCCGAACTCCGTTGCTCATACTAAACCATAAACAATCATGATCGATAACATCCGCTATTGTATCATAATAAAACCTATAGAACCTATACAATGAAAGGCTTCACCACGTTTCACTCTCCCTGCACTTGATTATGGGTCTCGCATTGGGGGGTACCTGATTGTACTAATAGTACTTCGACCTACTCCCACCTTTTTATTTTATCTTCGTCCCTCAAAATATAAAGTTGAAGGTACCCTTCTTTTAATTATATCCTAAGTCTCAAAACTATTTAAATACACCCTCTCCCCAGCTCAATGTTTATAAAATCTTCATCTTCAAACGTGTTCAGTCAATTGCTCTATCAAAGTGCTCTTAGACCAAGTTCTATCTCCCTCTTGAATCGCCTCGCTTTTGTGTCTCTAACCACCTCTTCCACCTCCACAATCAGAAAAATATCAACCAAAATGCCAGCTTCAGCTAATGGTACACCCATGAGCCCCATGGGCTTTGGCCTCCTCGGCCTCACATGGCGCCCCGAGCCCCTCACCGACGAGCAAGCCTTTCCCGTCATGAAAGAGGCCATCAACCGCGGCGCCACCTGCTGGAACGCCGGCGCTTTCTACAACCTCCCCAACCAGCCCTTTGCCAACATCAAGCTCCTGAACCGCTACTTTACAAAATACCCCGAGGATGCTGACAAAGTGGTGCTCTCAGTCAAAGGTGGTGTCGATGTCAAGACTATTAAAATCACAAACGAACCCGAAGTTCTCAAGAAATGTATCGATGACGTACTCGAGATCCTGGACGGAAAAGTCAAGCTTGCCATCTTTGAATGCGCCCGCATTGACCCTGCCCTTGACCTCCACGCCCAGCTCGACCCCATTGCCGAGTACGTCAAGGCTGGCAAGGTGGGCGGCATTGGCCTGTCTGAGGTCGGCGCCGACACCATCCGCAAAGCAGCTGCTTTATACCCAATCGCCGCCGTCGAAGTCGAGCTCTCTCTCACCTCTACCCATACCTTTGATCTGGGCATCACTGCCGCCTGCGCCGATCTCGGTATCCCCGTCATTGCTTACTCGCCCCTTGGCATGGGCATCCTGTCTGGTGCCTTCAAAGACGCCAAAGCGGGTGCCGCCAAGTACCCCCATTTCGCACGGTTCCAAGAGGACAACTTGAACCACAACTTCAAGCTGTACGAAAAAGTCCAATCTATCGCCGCGGCCAAGAACGCGACCCCTGCTCAGGTTGCCCTTGCATGGATCAAGTACCAGTCAGGCCGATTTGGCAATCCTGAAATTATTCCCATCCCAGGGTCCACCTCAGTAAACCGTGTGATTGAGAACTACACGCGGATCGAACTGACTGATGAGGAGTTCAAGGACTTGGATTCATTTGCAAGAGAGTTTGAAGTGAAGGGCATGAGGTATAACCCGCATGTGCAAAAGTACTTGAATGCTTAAAAACTTGGGCAAGCTGAAAAATAAAATAGAAAGTTTATAAATATGGTAAGTATGAATCTCAACTCTCCTTAAATGAATCAATGAACTAATGGCTATGAACGTCAAAACGTAAGACCCGTATAAATGTGTAACTTTACAAGTCACAACCACTCAATGCCAAAAAAAAATTATACCAATTATTGATTTCTTGATCATCAATTACAATTGACCATTCGACAAGCGAAATAAAACTAGTTTTAACTGTATCAGATCAAAAAAAAGAGGTAAAAAAATTGATTCGACCCAGGATCGAACTGGGGACGTTCTGCGTGTTAAGCAGATGCCATAACCGACTAGACCATCGAACCGATTTTGTTGAAAGAAAAAATTTCCGGTTGTATATATATTATTTGAGCGAATTTAAAAGGAATTGTGTTGCTTTGTCAGATATTTGTCAGCTTTGTGCTTTTGTGATAACATGTTGAATATGATTCAAGTCATCTATCTGTTGTACAAACTTGATCATAATGAATACATTATAAGAAGCATTTTTCTAGTTTGTTTATTTTCTCTTTTATTATGGTTATCAATTGCCCGAAAGTCTGAAGTTGGAACACTAGAAGTATTGGTTCATTTTGAACTTGAATTCAGTCTAACCTGAGAAGCTGTTTGTATCATTCATTATTCAAATTGATTCTACCTTAATTGACAGGGTATCTTTAAAAATTTTGATTTAATTAAATATTTCATGATACTTTTGATAACTGGTTGGCTTTGTGGATTCTACTTTAATCTAGTTGAATTGAAGCTAAGGCTCTGTAAACCAACCTTGCTATCAACAGCAAAAGAAGAAATACAATATTTTCATTTAAGATAAAATAGAGATCAAGTTTGTGGTTTTGTTGTTTTTGAAAGAAGTGTTGACGTATTTTTCTCATATTCTTTTCCTGACTTAACCATCCAACATGAAAGAATTTCCTACTTACAAAATATCCAAACATATCATGTCCTCATGTACATAAACAACTTCTCAAGATTCGGCTGTTGAAATGTAAAATGTTTTGCGTGTGTTTTTTTTTTTTTTTCGAAAAGATTTTCTTATGTTGGTCCTGGATTTGAGAAACCCATGAGAGTGGAACATGAACTAAAGTCATGATTTATTTTACACACACTATCAAAAAAGCGACTAGGCAATAAAGTTGTAATAATGCTAATTCAATTAAAAATGATTGATTTTTTTGGTGTTTTCAATATGTACTTTTCGAGGTTTTTTCTTTGGTCGCGGAATTTGTATATGGATTTGTGATTTATCAATCATAAAACTGACATTACTTTCAACACCTCAGCAGACCGAACATTATTGCTTCATTTTGATTATTACAAAAATGATAATGGTTATTATTTCTGAGTGACAGGTTTTTGAGTGTCAGGAAATCAAATCAATTTTGGTTAGTTGTTTATAAATCGGAGTCTTGTTAGCTGAAGTCAGATCAACTAAGAGTAGAAACTCAAGTAGCAACAATCTTCGTTCTCCTACCGAGAAAATTCAATGAAGTAAATAATTAGTTAGACCTGTGGCAAGTGAAAGCTTCAAATTCATTTGTTACAATATTGAGCTATTCTTTACAGAATTGAAGCCTAGGCGGCTGAAGACAGTCTCCATGCTGAAATGATCTTCTATTACTACAAACCGCTGATAAATACTAATGAAAAATAAAGGTCTAACGTCAATTTTAGCTACTAATCTGCCACTTAGTGATATGTTAACCTCCAAGTTTATGCTCTTGAAATGCCGAGATTCTTCAGTGGCAAATCAACTCCTGCAGTCACCTCACAAAATATATACTAAATTTAATCATAAACTTCAGAACTACAAAAAGCATGAGTCTATTTTGAAGTGACTGCAAGATTCAATCGCTGACCTAAATTTTCTACAATTGCATAAACCTGATCAAGCTCCAGATGAGCTCAATCTGATTTAAGAAAGTCTGCGACAATACGTCTTTATAATGTGAAATCAAAGGATTTTTTGAAGTTAAATACACCTTTGTAGACTTTAGCAGCTTTAATTATAAATGTTTTGAATGAAAGATTTTCTATTTCTTAAAATCCATCTGACTTAAGGGATGATACTGTTGGTACAGATACAATCATTGATCAGAGATTGTATTTAAATTGCTTGCAGTGATATAGTTTAGTGTTATGAATTTTTACAATGCACCAGGAATTGTTAAATCCTTTTCAAAATCGACTTGAAATCCAATTGCCTGATGAGCATGTCAAACCACAGTTGGAGATTCAATACGAGTGAAGGATACAGATTGCCACTGATAACGCTTAAGTTAAGCGACTTCTGATGTGAAAATTTCGAAAAAATTTTAAAATTCACAAATTCAGCTAAGCCATTACGCCTTGATATTATATCCGCATTTCCTTCAATAAACAACCCAGAATATTCCATTTCATCGCTGTAGCCCCAGACTCAGTCCCTGAGATTGCCATGTTTGGGTTGGGTTGGGTCTGGTTGGGAGAATGGAATTGACGTTAGAGTTACTATGGGGTTTTTATTATGTAGAGCCTTACGTCTAATATTGTGTGCCCTTTGCCACCATTTGCTATAAAAGAAGTCTCACGAGACTCTTTTATTGCTTAAAACTAATTTCACCCCCAAACTCATTTCTTTCTCTCTTCCTTACCTACACCCAAATCAACTATCATCTTCTTATCATTGCACCAGTATCAGAATTTCAAATGGTTCCCAGGTCTCCAAAGCTCACCTCCAAGGACTCCAAGGAGGAGGAGATGACTGTCACCAAAATTCAATGCGGCGATAAGAGATACAAATACCCAATTCCCCACTCTGTGCTGACCCAAGAGAACCTACCCAAGTTTTTGGCCACCCTGCTTAAAATCTCAGACGAAGACTCGTTTGTCATTTCCAGGCTCTCAAAGTCTGCAAAGTCTTGGTGTGTCCTAGAATCGCCCGCCTCGTACCAAAAATTGAGGCGTGCCCTCACTGTCAAGAGACGATTGCAGCTCAAAGTCACTATTAGAGGCAATGCCGTGCCTGAAAAGTCCAATGACGTTCCACTTGAGGAGGCTCCTCTGGCTGTTGAAGAATTGAGCGAAAAGCTAATGGACTTCTTGAGTGGCGAATCTGACTCCCAGAAGGAAAAGAGTTCTGAGCAACCCAAGGCACCTAGAGAAGCCATTCCTGAAGAGGTTTTTGAGAAAATTGGCAAGTTTTTGGCTGACAAGGGCGATTTCCTCAGCAATATTAGTGCCTATCTTGCTGCAAATACCCCTGTCATTGCTGAGACAGTCGAGCAGCTTGTCAAGGACGTCCAGTCTAAGGTCGTTGGCGCCAAGGAGTTGCAGGACAAGATTCAGTCTGAAATGGCCAACGTCTTTGAAAAGTTCTCTAAGGATCTTCAAGAAAAGGTTGTGGATGCTAAGGAGTTGCATGAAAAGATTCATGCTGAAGTCACGAGCCAGGTTCAGTCTTCTTTGCGCAAGGCGCAGACTGAGGCGAAGCAGGCTTTTGAGTCTACATTCTCTGAGCCCAAGGATGCCATGCAAGATATTCACAAATTGATCCAGTCTGAGCTTGAAGACTTCATTAAGCAGGGAAAGAGATGTCCTTACTCGTCTGGAGCTGCCCAATCTCGTCCCAGTCGCTGCCCAGCGAAGCCACAGTTCTACCCTGCCAGACCCATGCATCCGATGCATCCAGGTGTTTACTGTGACATCTGCAACAAAAGAATTGTCTCTACCCGCTACAAGTGCTATGGCTGTGCAGACTATGATCTTTGCTCCGACTGCATTTATCTCAAGTCAACCATGCATAACCCCACTCATTCGTTTGAGAGAATCACCATGGATTCAGAGTCGCCTTTGCCACCTCCCATGTTCCAAGACAGTCAGACCACTTTTGCATCGTTCCCAGCCCATATCCACGTTGAGTGTGACGGCTGTGATAAGGCCATTGTCTCTGGCATCCGGTACAAGTGCCTGGAGTGCCCTGACTATGACCTCTGTGAGCAGTGCATCATGAATCGCTTCTTCATTCACGAAGGTCATCGCTTTGTCAAGGTTCGTGGAACTGATGATATTCTGGAGGGATCTGACTCGTTGAAGAAGGTTCACTCTGGTATCCAATGTGATGGACCTTTGTGTGCCAGCGCCAACAAGTACATTCATGGTATTCGCTACAAGTGCACGTCTTGCCCCGACTATGACTTGTGCGCGAGCTGCGAGGCCAACCCTGCTACCAACCACAACCCCGATCACATTTTTGTCAAGATTCGCAACCCCGTCACTCTGACAGTTGATCTTTTCAAGGATCAGAATATCGGCATGTCTTATAGCCCCCCTGTTCCTCCATCTCCTCCTCAGACTTTCGGCGTGTCTTGCAGTCTCCCTGTTCCTCCCCCTCCTCCTGCTCCTCCAGTTCCTTGCATTCCTGTCCAGCCTTTCACCTACGAATCAGCAGTCCCTACTGTGCCTCAGTCTCCAGTTACCAAGGGTGTGCCAGACGACCTTTCCACTGTTGATGATTTGAGCAAGCCTCTATCTGCAAAACTCTCTAGGGTTGCTTCTGATTCCAAGGCTGAGGTCAAGGCTGAGACTGTCTCGGTGCAGCATATTGTAAAGAGCGAGGCTT
>JAJMHO010000176.1:0-28974 GCA_030566085.1 Geotrichum histeridarum
GTCTCAGGTTATTTCTACAAAACTAAAAATCCCGCTTGAGGTGTTTCCAACCACAAAGGGCCACGATATGGTGTCGTTTCAGTACTGCATAGAGGCCGTGATTGACCTGGCTGGTAAGTGGAATCTCAACATTTCGGACGATGAGAGCGCGTCAAGGCTGGGGTTCATTGATACAGACAAGCTCAAGAAAAACAGGGGCGTGGTGTCCCTGTGGATGGAGGTAGTTATTGGTACCGACCGCGGGTCTGGCTTACCCCCTAAACGTGCAAGAGCGCCGTCACAACCCCAAGATCCTAGACGTGTCGCTGAAATGGACCCGACTAATAGAACCGCTGCATCGCCCAGCTCTCCTGTCAATTCTACCAACGGCCATGCTCCCCAAGTGCCGTCTACTTCATCTCCTTCTTACACCCAGTACTCGCCGAGCGCACCGAGCCACTCGCCTGCCTACGCCGAGTCCGAAAAAGAGCGTTTGCGCATGATGGAGGCCGCCTTGCTTCCCTCCGAGCCCGGTTCCAACCACCCTTCAATCCAGCCGTCCGCCCCATCCTTGGACAACATTCACGCTCCAGTTCATGCCGATTCAACGTCAACACAGCCTGCACCCGCAACAGTCACAACCCCCGAGCCAAGTACAAGCAGTCATACCGACGACAAGCTCGAGCGCGAACGACGGTACCTCGAGACCCAAGCCAGCTCCCCCGGGCCCAGTGCCAGCTCCCCCTCGCACCATCACCCTCATGTGCCTGTGGCGCCCCCTGCCAGTGCTTCAACTTCAGCTCCTCCTCACGTGCGACGGAATGGGGGCACCGAGCACCCGCCCGAAGACTACGAGTACGACGTGCCAGCCTACGAAGAACCGGCGTCCGGGTCGGGTGCAGACGGAACCGCGGGCAACGCACCAAGCGATGCAAAGATTGCGCATTTGCTGCCTAGCGAGCCGCAGTTGGAGGGGTATGCTTCTTCGCCTGCTGCGCCAAGTGCTCCATCTGCACCACCTTCAGCGCGGCTGCCAAATGAAGAACAAGAAGCAATTTCAACTGCGCCCTCTGCCCCTCCAGAACCTTCAGCGCCCTTGGCTCCTTCTTCATTAATCCAGGAGGAGGAAGCAACGGCGCCCCCCATGCCATCCGATTTCAGTTCAGAGCCTAGCGCCCCGCCTGCTGCAATTGTGCGTGGTATGCGCGATTTAAGGGTAGCCCCTTCTGTGCTCCCTTCGATGGGGTACCATGGCAGAGGTGGGGAGGAGGATGAGGAGGAGGAACCAAGCGCACCGCCAGAGCCTGAGCATGCAAATGGACATGTTAAAACGGCCACGACTGTTACTACGAACTCGAACACCTACACCACCACTACCAATAATAATAATACGAACACGAGCACCACCCACCCTACTCCGAACACTAATAATACCAGCACAACTATGAACAAGAATAGCAATCTTACTACCAGTTCCGATAAAAAGAATGATGGCAAAGAAGAAGAAGAAGAAGAGGAAGACGATGATGATGATGATGATGATGGGTTGTACGATAAACCGGATGGGATTACAACAGGAAATTAAAAAAAAAAAAGTTCTATTGGCGGCTAAAAGATGGAATGGAGGAATCAAAATACAAGAAATGAGATTCCATGTGGAAAATGGAAGGACTGAACAAAAAAGAAAAGCGAAGAGAGGCGAGGGATGAACAACAAGAAGGAGGAACTGAATAAGTTATAGATTGTGATTGTATTTGTTTGTTTTTATTATTATTATTATTATTCTGTTATATCTGTATAGTTCTATTTTTGGTTTTTCTAGTTATTAATTTATTCTTGACGTTTTTTTTTTCTTGACTTTATATTTCGAGGTTGGAGTATCTTGAGATATGTAGCTTGGTAGGAAGGCGAAGAGTTTTTGTCGGAGGTTGAGCGGGGTGAAGTTGGACATGGCCCTTTAGGTCGACCTACTCAAGCAATTCTGTTGCCAGTTTAGACAAACCCCGTACATGTACACCCTTTTTCTTTTATTTCAATCAACTTTCTAATATACACCAGTACAAAATTCTTCTATATATAGACCAAACATGTATACTTGCCTCTTCTTCTATTATATATATTATATTTCATCATTCCGATCGATTGAGTTGTCAAGATATGGTATTGTGATTGGCTATATATAAAACCCAAGGGCAGTATAACCTAAATTCCAACCTTATTGAATCACAAAAGCCTTTAGGCCTGTAATAAATAAGCACAAAAATTAAAAGGTGAAAAACCCTTGTCAGCATATGTTCTCAATATATATTGTGTGCTGTCAGTTCTATTAGATTTTGTGAGGGACCAGTGGGGGTGTAGTTGTAACTTATGGGACATAATAATCTAACTCGATTAATAGATCGAGATTGTTTTTTGGTTTGGGGTGTGCACAACCTGGGTGGGTTTTTTGGGAATTAATGACCTGTGTGGGGACGAGTGCATAAAACGGTTTGCTATGGATTCCTCTTATAAAAACGAAGGATCCGATGTTGAAAAATCATAAAGAAATGAAAAAATTCAGAAGCAATTGATCTGAAGGAGTTTGGAGTTCAAGATTGTGTTTACAGTTTTGCGTATGGTCAAGTCTTGGAAAGGTTTTATGTGAAATATCTTGGTAACTTTTCAAGATAGTTATATGGGTTGGAGTTAGCTATCATAGATTTATATACATCGAGATGAGTTTAATCTGCTTTTTGTCAAGGATTGTAACTAAGTGAGATTTAATATGGTGAGAAGAACACAGACCCAAATTTCAAGTATATATTATACTTTAAAAGAACAGAGATCTTTGATTTTATATAGGCCTATAGTAGGAACTATATAGAGATGCATATATAGCTTGGATGATATTAACTTTCAACCTAAATTTTGACACACCCTGCATATTATGGATATGTAAAGCTTCCATACAAGAATGGCAGACATGGCTGAAACTTTATTGAGTTGAGTGGATTCTTTTGGTCAGTCTTGGGATTGTATTGAGTACAGAGTCAAAAGCCATAGTTTGAATTTTTTCACTGTTCCATATGTGGTGCTGAACTGACATATGGTGAAGCTGCCAAAGTTTGCAATGCAATTGTAGTATAGGCCTATGCTCTTAAAGTCTACTAGCACAAGTCTTGCAATGCTCAAATTTACAATTGAACTTGTTGTCAATGACATGTATGTACAATATTGAGACCATAACTGTCATCTGCCATTTCTATATCTGTTTACAAACTAGGTATAGATGACGTTTTCGCTAGTAGCTTTTCAGGATCAATGTAGAGTTATTAGATGCATTAAACAAAATATTGTGACACAATTTGATTGACTTGGTTAGTTCTCTGTTCTATACAGATCTTCCAGACCAACCAAACGTAATGCTTGTAGACTTTCCTACACCTACAATTGGTCATAAAATCAACGTATAAGCTATAGAAGGCATCAAAAGAGTCGAGTCAAATTGTTTTCTAAATTTGAATCCGACGACGGAACAAATCATCAACCGGCCTTTGATCCGTATACATATATGGTTGATCAACTTTGCAATATTGATCCCCGATATTAAGCAGGCAAACAACACCCATACAACCATATACCAAACACAACTACAACTGCACTTTATAATACTAAGAACACACAACCAACAATTGCCATTGTCCTGCTTGAGTTCCTTCTTCATTATATATAACTTATATATATATATTCCATTAGACTGGAGTACTCCATTACTCCGTTGTCGGTTGTCGGGTAGTTTTTCATACAGGGCAAGGGCACATCTCTTTTCGGTTTTGATTACCTAATATCTTACACTCACACTTTTCCGAGGGACTTACTCAATTGGTGGCCTGTGATTGGCTGAGTTTCGAGTGCAAAAGCAAAAAAAGAGTGGTAAAATTTCTTTGTGTGGTAAATTTTTACTATGGGAAAATACAAAGTGCCCATAGTAAAAAAATAGCAGCACCAAACCAAACAGCAGCAGCAGCACCAAAAAACTTTCCACGAATTCCTTTCCTTTCTCTCTTCTTTTTTTTCCTTTTCTCTCTCTTCTCTTCTCTCTTCTTCTCTTCTTTTTGAAAAAGACCAAAAAGCTAAAATATCCCCGCCAATTCTACACGAACGTTAAGGTAAGTAGAGTTTGACTCTGGCTTCTTCTTGTCTCAGCTTTATTTCGGTTCAATGCTATTGTGCTCAGACTTTATTGAAATGTGCTCATACTTCATGGCCAATTGCATTGCTCGAATTTCGTGTCTATGAAACTTTTAAATAATTTCATGCCAAACACCAACGCCAACAACAATAACAAACTAGACAAAAACTAACCAAACATGTAGATGTTGAGAGCCGCTATTCGACCAGCCCGCCAGACCCTTGTCAAGGCCACCCAGGTCAGACACGCCAGTGCCATCTCCACTCCCACCATCATCAACCTCGAGTCCCGCTGGGAGGCCATGACCGTCGAGGAGCAGGAGGACATTATCTCACAGCTCGTCGAGAGACAGAAGGGTCCCTGGACAGAGCTCACCACCCAGGAGAAGCGTGCCGCCTGGTACATTTCCTACGGCTCCTGGGGTCCCCGTAAGCCCATCCACCCCGATGGTGAGGCTACCAAGATCTTCCTTGGTGTCGCTGGTGTCGTCGCTGTTGCCGGCACCGTCTTTGCTATCTGCCGCTCCCTCTCCGAGGGCCTGGGACCTACCATGACCAGAGAATGGCAGGAGGCTGCCGACGAGATCCTCAAGGAGAACAAGGCCAATCCCTTCCGTGGTTACAGCCAGGTCCAGTCCCCTTCCAAGCCTAATTAAGTACTCTGCTGCTGTTGAACCCCCCTCGTCATTTTCTCCTCCTCGTTTCCCCTTCAATTACACATTGTCACTCTACTACAGGCTTGTATGTCCTGTTAACTATTCTACATAAGACGCATTTTGCACTTTGTTGTTTCAATTTCAATAAAATTTAACCGACTTTAACGTTTGCTTTGCCCATAGTAAAAGTGGTGGTGGTGGTAGTGGTGGAACTTTTTTTTTTTTTTTTTGAGTTGTGTGTCAGGGTAAGCCTTTGTGAGTCGACATGGCTCACTTTATGGATTTCAACCGAGTTTATACTGTGAAAAGATTTCTTCTTCTCATTACACTTTCTTTACTTTTCATAAAGCATAGATCTAGAGCAGCCCGATTACCCGTTTGATCTCTTGTCTAGAAGTCACTGTAGATCAATGTCAGGTTCAGAATCGCCAGCAACCACGGCCCAGAAGCCACGACCGAGCCAACAAAAAAGTAACAGACGCAGAGGCCAGCCAAAGAAGCCAGCGAGCGCCAACGAAGGAAATAACGGAGCTAGCGCCGAAGCAAGCACTGAAACAAATAAAGATGGTAAGTTTTTTTGCACCAAATCAACTTTTGGTGCTAAGCTAACACTTCAGATCAAAAACCGTTAGTCACCCCAGCCGAGCCCCAGGAACAAGATGACGCCGAACATTGCTTCATCTGCACCGACAGGATCGAGATCGCAGCCATCTACCCGTGCAACCATGTAACCTGCCACAACTGTACGCTCAAGCTGAGAGGACTCATGAGCAACAAGCACTGCACGCAGTGCAGAACCGACCGCAGCAACGTCATCATGTCCACGCTTGTCGACAAAAAGTACCAGGACTTTACCCCCGGATCCATTGTCTACACACACGACAAACTCGGCATTTCCTTTGATTCAAGGGAAACCCAGGACAAAGTCATGGGTCTGCTGCGGTTCAACTGCCCGGCCAAGGACTGCGGCGAGATCTGCGGCAGCTGGAAAGAGCTCAAGCGCCATGCTCAGGAGAAGCACCACCTCCGGTTCTGCGACCTCTGCACGCGCCACAAGAAACAGTTTACAAACGAGTTCGAGCTGTACAATGCTCGGGACCTTTCGAAGCATGAGCGCGAGGGCGACGGTAAGGGGTTCCAGGGCCACCCAAGATGCCAGTTTTGTAATACGAGGTTTTACTCGGGCGACGAGCTGTTTGTGCACCTGAGGGAGCAGCATGAAAAGTGCCATGTGTGCACGCAGCAAAACCCAAACAAGCCGCAGTACTTTAGCGACTACTCGGCGCTAGAAACGCATTTTAGAACGGCCCACTACGCCTGTATGGTGCAAACGTGCATTGATAACAAGTTTGTGGTGTTTAGAGACGAGATTGATTTGCGTGCGCACATGGTCGAGGCGCACCCGGGGCTGTATGGAAACAAAACGGCAAGAACGCTAGATTTGGACTTTGGATTCAATAAAGGGTTTCAAAGCAGGCTGTCGACCGTCAATACGCAAGAAAACAACAAGGGTAAAGCAAAAAAGCCCACTGAGCAACAAGCTCAAGCTGCTCCAGCTGGACCTTCAAGCGATCCTGATGCATTTCCTAAATTAGGATCCAAAACACGCCCCCAGTTTTCTGCTCTCTCTGCATCGTTTGGTCAACCGTCTACATCGACTTCTACTCCGAAAGACACTCCCGCTACCATTGCAAAACGCCGGCTCGACGAGCGTGTACGTAATGCTCTCAACTACGATGCAGGCAAGTTTGCCCAATTCGAAACCACCAACCAGCGGTTCCTGGACTCTCAGCTCGACGGCCCTGGCCTGATCACCGAGTACAAACGCATGTTCCCAACTGTCGACGTGGAGGAAATGGAGGCCATGATTAGTGATTTTGCCAAAATCAACACCGGCAAAGCAGCTGGCCGCATCAAGGCTCTCAACAAGGCGTGGGACGACAATCGCAAGGAATCGCATTTCCCGTCGCTAGGCCGTGATATCGTGAGACCAGTAGGATCGGGTGCCTGGGCCAGCCAGACGTCCAAAAAGGGCCGCTCGGGTGGCAACGCAGTCGGTGGCGTTGTCAACGGCGGAGGCGACGAGAGTGCGTTCCCGTCGCTGCCGCCCGCGCCAAAAGCCAGGTTCCCGCCGGTATCGGCGCCGAGCTCGAGATCGGCCACGCCGTCCGTGAACTACCACTCGATTGCTTCCACCACATCCCGAAAACCAGCTCAGTCGTTGAGCTTCTCGACTGGCCCTACGCGCACCCTCTCCTCGCCATCATTAGCCACTGACGACTTTCCAGCTCTGCCAGCCGCCAAACCCAAACACAGCAAAAAATACCCCATGACGCTGAGTCCGCGCGAGGTCAGCCCGCCCCGGTTCGAGAACATGACGATCTTGTCTCATTCCAGAGCCGGTGGTGGTTCTTCTATTGGTGGCGGCATTGGCAGTGGCGGCAGTGACGATGGGTTCTATGCGAGCGATGCTAGCAATGGCAATGTCAGTGGTACTAATGGTGGTAATAAGAAGGGCAAAGGCAAGAAGAAGACGGTACTGTATCATATTGGCGTTTGAGCAAAACTGTCAGCCTTCTTAACATTGTTCTTTTTATCTCCTTCTTCTTTCTCTTTGTATTTTACTTCATCTTCTACATCTTTCTCTCTTGCAAAAAAACATAGAAAAGCGGGCCGTCTGTTGTCATTTCAGACTCATACATGAATCATTTAATGGCTCGCACACCTTGTATTTATCTGTCTATAGTGTATAAACCTTTCTGTCTCTTTCCCCGTTAATTCATTGACGTCATTACCTTGATTTCCAGTATTTGAGATCGATCAGTCGCCGTGGCCGTTGAAGTCGCCGATGGTCCGCTATGAGATGAGCGCCGCACTTGAATTTCCATCTTAGCCGTTGCGGAGTGAAATGGCACGGCTGACACACTTGGCACTTATGGGTCATCTCTCAACATAGACCCTTGTGAACCTTTGGAAACTGGTCCAAAGACAACCAAAGACGCTCTTTTTTCATGGATTGATCAGTTTATAACTTTTGATCTCGTCCACGGTCGAATAAGGGCCTTTAAGCAGGCTGTTTGGCGGTTTGGCCGGTCATCGCCAACCGACATTGCGCAATCGAGGGTTAGGTCTACAGTTCGGCACTCTTATCCAGCCTAAAATTACCAAAAAATCCAAACATCGGCCAATTTCCATATAAATTCCATTCCATTGCCTTGCCTTTCTTCTTTCTTTTACCATCTTTTTTAACCATCGTTAACTATGTCTACGCTTTACGACGCTCTTGCCAAGCATGCTCACTCGGCTAACCTAGCCGTCATCGTCCCCGGCGGACCCCAGCTCACCTACCCCCAGTACCTCGCCGCCATCAAGAGCTTGCAAAGCAATCTCGCCCAGCTCGACCTCCCCGCCAATGCCGCCGTCTCAATTGCGTTGCCCAACACTATTGAATTCGCAGTGGCATTCATGGCCACGGCGTTCTCGTCGTTCGTGGCTGCGCCTTTGAACTCGGCCTACAAGAAAGCGGAGTTTGAGTTCTATATCGACGATCTCAAGTCGGCCTTGCTGCTGGTCCCGGCCGGCGCCGTCAAGGCCAACACCCCAGCGGTCCAGGCTGCTAGAGAGTTCAAGGCGGCGATTGCAGAGGTCAAGTGGGACAACGCGACGAATGCTTTGGCGTTTGACCTCAAGGACTCTGGCTCGTTGAGAAAGAAGGCGGCTGCCACAGTTCCTCCTCCCCCAAAGCCGGACACGGTTGCCCTGGTCCTGCATACAAGTGGCACAACGGGCCGACCTAAGGCTGTGCCCTTGACTCATAAGAACATGGCTACCACCATCACCAACATTATCAACACTTACAAACTGACCCCCGCGGACACTTCGTACCTCGTCATGCCTCTGTTCCATGTCCACGGCCTGCTCTGCGGCTTTTTGGGTCCCCTGGGCTCTGGCGGCACCGTCATTGTGCCTGAAAAGTTCTCGGCATCGCATTTCTGGGCAGACTTTATCAAGTACAAGGCCAACTGGTACACGGCCGTCCCCACGATCCACCAGATCATTCTCAAGTCGACGGTGCCCAGCCCGCTGCCCAAGATTAGATTTATCAGATCGTGCTCGTCGTCTCTGGCGCCTGCGACTTTCCACGCGCTGGAAAAGGCTCTTAATGCGCCTGTGTTGGAGGCTTATGCCATGACAGAGGCCTGCCACCAGATGACCTCCAACAACCTGCCTCCTGGCAAGCGTAAGCCTGGTACCGTTGGTGTTGGCCAGGGTGTTGAGGTTGTCATTCTGGATCAAGATGGAAACAAGATGCCTCAAGGCCAGGATGGTGAAATCTCAATCAAGGGACCTAATGTGACCCCCGGCTACATTAACAACCCCAAGGCCAATGCTGAGTCATTCACGGCCGACGGCTACTTTAGAACCGGTGACCAGGGCAAGTTGGACGAGGACGGATTTGTAGTCATTACCGGCCGTATCAAGGAGCTCATTAACCGGGGCGGCGAGAAGATTTCGCCGATCGAGCTTGACGGCGTGATGCTCGCACACCCGGACGTGGCTGAGGCCGTGGCGTTTGGCGCGCCCGACGAGCTGTACGGCCAGATTGTGAACGCCGCTATTGTGCTCAAGTCCGGCCAAGACTCGGGGGATTTGTCTCAGGTCGAGGCGTCGATCAAGGAGTTTATTGGCAAGAAGCTGGCTAAATTCAAGGTCCCGACTCGCATTTTTTTCACAAAGGTCATGCCCAAGACGGCCACGGGCAAGATCCAGCGCCGCATTATTGCGGCCAAGTTCCTGGCTGAGAAGCCCAAGGCCAAGTTGTAAGCTTTTTTTTTCTTCTCCTCTCTGTGTATAGACGAAATAGCCGATGTAGCTTTTTGTTTGGGGGCCGTTTGGGACGTTTTAGGCGTCGTGCCGTCGGCCCCGCGGATCCACCTCCACAAAAAAGCCAAAAAAGACGTTTAAATATCCATGACCCTGCCTCACTCTCTCTTCTTGATCCCTCTTCTTGATTTATAGAGATAAAAAAAAAAAAAAAAAACTAGAATAGAAATGACTATTGAAACAGAGACAAAGATCCCTATTTGGCTGGACTGTGATCCAGGCCACGACGACGCCTTCGCCATTCTGATTGCGTCCCAGCTGCCATACTTTGAGCTGCTCGGAATCTCCACAGTCTACGGCAACGCTTCCCTGGATCACACGACAAACAACGCCCTGTCCCTGATCGACGCCTACAAGCTCGTGCACACCAACGTCGAGGTGTACCCCGGCGCCGGTAAACCGCTGCAGCGCGAGGTGCACCACGCTCCCGACATCCACGGCGAGTCGGGCCTGGATGGCACTGATCTCCTGCCCCGCGTGCACTCGAAACAGGCCCATCCCGCGGGATCGGCAGTCGATGCGATGGCGAAGGCAATTGAGGCCCACCCGGGTGAGATCGCGGTGGTGGCCACGGGCACCCTGACCAACATTGCGTTGCTGGTTCAAAAGCATCCCTCTGTGCTCGAGAAAATAAAGTATGTCAGCATCATGGGCGGCGGAGTCAAGGTGTTTAACTGGGACGACCATGCTGAGTTCAATATCTGGTGTGATCCGCATGCAGCCAAGATTGTGCTGACCAACCCGATCCTGGCGCCAAAGACGTTCCTGGTGCCGCTGGACATGACTCACAAGGCGATTGCGACCCGAGAGGTGATTGAGGCCGTCCGCGGCAAGGATACCCCGCCAAGCACTGTCCGCCAGATGCTGTACGAACTGCTGGTGTTCTTTGGCGAGACTTACGCGACCAAGTTTAATTTTTCGCAGGGCCCGCCGGTGCATGATCCCGTGGCCGTGGCCGCTTTGATCCCGGCGTACTTTCCCAAGCTGCAAGAGGTGCTGGGCGTGGAGTGTGAGCGGCACAAGATTGATGTGATTGTGGAGGGCAAGCAGATCGGGCAGACGGTGCTGGTGCACCCTGATCCCGAGGGCGTTGCAGTGGTGTTCAACATGAACGTGCCCCGGTTCTGGGACCTGGTGCTGGTGTCGTTGAACATTCTGGACGCAGCAGCGGAATAAAAGTTTTAATAGATCTAATACAGTTTACATATTAATCGCTTAAAGCCCCCCCTACAAAGGTGTCAAAATGTCTGATATCGAACAGTCGCCTAAACGGTTTGGACTCCAAACTATAATGCAGCCCTAACTCTTGTATTTTTTTTTTCTCTTACTTTGCCAGGGCATCCACTTTATCTTTTCTTCCCCTTTCCAATCCTCAACACCGCCAATCGCTCGATCTTATTGATATCTTTTGAAAGCTTTTAAAGCCAGCTGTTTTCTGTTTTGAAATTGCATAGCCATGGCCTCACAGACCTCAGCCGCAGCGTCCACCAGCGCGGCCTCTGACTCCGTGCGCCCAGTCCCAGTCCCAGTCCAGGCGTTCTCCTCGTCCTTCTGGACCCCCGACTACCTCCAGGGCATCAGCGTTCTCTTCAACAAGCTCGAGCAGGGTGTATCTGAAAACACCCAAGTCGTCGACTTTATCACCGCCCGCATTTCGCAGGAATCAGCGTTTGCAACCAACATCCAAAAGGCGTCCAAAGACATTTCGACCTCGAAACCAGCGACGCACGGCTTTAACCGCGACGAGGGCGCATCGCTAAAACAGGCCTTCCAATCGTTCCTGGACGAGTCCGCATTCCAGGGCAACGAGCATGGCAACATTGCAGCTGCCCTGGAGCGTACGGTAAGGGGGCCCTTCTCCCAGTATGCGCTGGCCCACAAGACCAGGATCGCCCAGTCAAGAGCCCTGCTGGTCAGCATGTCGGAGGATTATAAAAAGTCGGTGGCCAATGTGGCCAAGGCTCAGCAGGTGTACTTTACAAAGGCTCGCCAGCTTGAGGATTTCTCAGATCCTACTATTTCGTCCTCAGTCCCACGCATTGTGACCTCGCCGTCCAGCTCCTCACCCCAGACCTCAATTGCGCTGACCCTGAACACGCCCGACAGTCCCAAGCGCCAAGTGTTGGCAGCCACTTCTAGACCTGTCAGTATTCCAGCCCCTGCTGCTGCTGCTGCTGCTCCAGTTCCGCCGGTGGTTCCTCAGAATATCGTTATAGGCAGTTTATCATTCACGCCTGCCCAGTTTGCGACACTGCTGCAGTCCATGCTCTCCACCATCCCACAAAAGACCCTAAAGCTGCCGATTCTGGGGTCATACGAGCATGCGTCCACCGGAGAGGACATTGTCGTCTATATCCGCAAGTACCTGACCATCAGAAGCCTGGGCGACGCTGAAAAGTTCGGACAGGCCCTGGTTGATAACGGGTACCTCCGGCTTGTCGCTGCCGTTGGCAGCAAGTTTTCGGGTACAGAGTCCGCTCACTTTCAGTGGCTCCCAAAAGCGTTCCACTATGATCCCGAGGCACAATTGAAGGAAGCGGCGGAAGCTCAGGCTGCTGCAGCAGCAGCGGCAGCCAAAACTGAGGAAGTCAAAACCCCCAGTGAACCCAGCACGCCAGCAGCGGCCGCCTTGTCTAAACTAAGCAAGGTCGGAGGCTACTTCTCAAACCTGCTTAATGAAGAGGACGACGAGTCCGGGCTGACTCCTCGCGAGACCCAAATGAACAAGCTGCAGCGCGAGATTGCTGACAATGACCTGCGGTACCAAGACCTGGTGCGGGCGTTGGATGCCCAGCGCGTGCGGCTGGAGCAGAAGATGTTTGAGACCTTCAACTTTGTACAACAGTGTGAGCGGGACCGTTTGATCGCCGTCAAGCGGGTCATGCTCGACTTTGTGCAGGCCACGTCTAAAGCCGACGACACACTTAAGGAGTCTCGGGCCCGTATGTTGATGCACCAGGAGTGTGTGGATCCGATCAAGGATCTGAACTACTTGATCGAACGTTACAAAACAGGCACGTACGCGCCGAGTCCTGTGGTGTACGACAGTTTTTTCAACACGGCTGCGAAGATTCAAACGTTTGGAGTTGATTTGAAGCATAGTGCGTTTATGCTGCCTGCGTTTTTGGATTTCATGGCCAACAGCGATGCGCCGGAGGCCGCTAAAACTGAGGTTGACAACACTGATACACAAAGTGTGGGCAGCGTTGCCAGCGACAAAACGACCGAGTTCCCTTCATCAAAGCCTCTGCTTTCTCTTGCTACAAGTGCCAGTGCCATTGCCAAAGCGCTCAAGTTCAAGTACAAGGGTATTTCAGAAGAGAAGAGGGTCCTGCTCACTGGACTGTGGAGTGCGCCACAAGCGTCCTCGCTTCAAATCCAAACTCTGCGCAGCCAAATCAACACTGGCAAAGAGTTTCCCGCGTTTGACGTCTTATGCATTGTGCCTATGCCTGTTGTCGTTTCAGTTCTCAAGGAGTTTTTGCTGGAGCTGCCAGACTCGATTGTGTCCTCGACGGTCTACGATATTATTAAAACCACTTACGCCAAAACCACCACTCAGCCCGCTGCGCCCATGGACGAGCAGGCTGCGCTTGAGGACCAACGCTTGAAGCTAAATCAACGCATCGAGCGCATTGTGGGTCTGCTCAGCCATCTCCCCCAGGTTAACATTGACGGCCTCCAGACATTAATTACTCATTTTGCAGAAATCACAGGCCTCCCTGAGCACGGCTCAGTTACCGATGTCCCTGAATCGGTCAAGGACTTGTCGCGCGCAATGGCTCCTTATATTTTGAAACCCCGCACCACGACTGCCCTGACCATGACCGACAAACACCCGGTCCTGTTCTTGCAGGATTTGATCGTCCACCGGGAGCAGGTCTTTACCGAGGTCCAGCGCCGCATGAGCCTGGCGCAAGAAGCCCGAACCCGTTCAAGGTCTGCATCTTCCTCAGAAGCAAACAGGCGGTTCCAGATCGAGGCCCGTAACCGCGAGATTGCAGCCGCTGCTATCCAGGCTGCAAGCGGGCTTAACGGCGGTGCCAAATCCAGCACCACCACCAGCACCACCACTGGTACTGCTGCCGCAGACGTCAACATCGCGGTGTCCCCGGCCCCTACCCAGTCGGGCTCGGGGTCAGCGATGCGGCCATTGACGCTGTCGCCCATGGCGTCTCAGCGCAAAAATGGATCCTTGACGCCCAGTGGTGGCAGCAGTAACGACTTGCTCAAGGTCGCTGCGGCAGGTGAGACCAGGTCACACCGCCGCTCGCTCTCGACTTCGTCGCGCCCGCCTCTGAGCATGTTCCTCAGTCCCGAGCCGGTCAGACGTGCTGAATAAGAAATGATATCTATGTATCGGCTAATAGTTACAAAAAGTTATGTAGATGGAGTTGTTTTTTTGAATTAGAACATGAGTGAACCCACTAAATATAGGCTTATGACTTGTCCTCGCCAATAATCTCTTCAAAGAGCTGCTGGCAGGGTACCTTAGCGTTCAGCTTTGCACAGAGCAAAAATGCGCCACTCAGCTTACGGTGCAAGCCGTATGTCTCTTCAGGCGGGGGCGTCAGGCGCTGCTGCAGCATCAAGCCAATGTTCGCCCGCACGCGGTCTGTAACACTCTGGTTCGTAAAGTCAAAATAAGATGTTTTGGAAGAGTGCTTAGAGAACGGCTCGCCCAGCACCAGCACCGAGTCGATATGCGCGTTCTTCATGGCCTCGGACTCCAGGCCGGTCAGGTATCCCAGCTTCAGCGAGTATGTGTTGATGGCCTCGCGGTCACGGCGCACGGACGCGCGCAAAATGCCCAAGTAGTTCTCGATGAACTCGTCGCTGTAACCTCTTGCTGCGCCGAAATCAAGCAGCTCGATCTTGCCCGTGCTGTCGTTGTACAAGAAGTTGGCCCAGTTCGGGTCGGTTTGCATGTACTTGAACTTTGCAATCTCGAGCAGGCACAGCCTCATAATGTTGGTCGCAATCCAGTCCTTGGTCTCTTGCGACCAGTCGCCCTTGGTGATCTCCTTGCCCCACATGCGTTCCATGGTGAGTACCTGCTGGCTTGACACGCTGTGCATGACTTTCGGCACTGCAAACGCAGGATCGTCTTTCAAAAGCTCCCCAAACCTCTCAAGGGCTTGAGCCTCACGCAGGTAGTCACATTCCCATTTCAGCTCGGTTCGAGCATTAGCGATGGTCTTGTCGAGGAACAAACCTTCTGGCAAAAACCTGGGAGCCGTCAACAGCAGCATGAGATTATTCAAATCCGAGTCTATACTGTTTGCAACACCGGGGTACTGAATCTTAACCGCAACTGGCGTGTAGTCGTTATCCAAGAGTACTGCAGAATGTACCTGCCCAATGGATGCGGCTGCCATTGGGTAGTCTTCAAACGACGAAAACAGGTCCGTACGCCATGTTTTTCCAAAACTCTTGACCATGACCCGCTCCAGCTGACCGCGGGGCATGTAGTTTGCGTTATTCTGGACCCGCGTCATGACGCCCTGAAGCTCGGTCGGTAGGATTGAGCTGTCCTGGAACGAGAGTAGCTGCCCTACTTTTAGCACTGCACCTCTCATTTGTGACAACTTCTTAACCATCTTATCCAAGTTTCCCGGCGTCAGGATCATGGAAACGTTGGAGCCTCCCTTTTCCTGGTTGCTGAGCCGGCGGACTTTCTCCGCAAGAGCACCGAGCCCGACACTGGTAGCGAGCGAACCGTAATGAAAGAATCGCTCAAGCCGGCTTGAGGGCACTGCCGTGCTCTCCATTTCATATTCTTTTTCTTCCTCGGCCCCAATGATCTTGGGCGATTCCTTCGTGCTGTAAGCTCGTCGAGTGGTTACGTGTGATCCAGGTGTTGGTACCTGTGGCCGCTTTCTGGCGTCATGAATTGAGCTAGCTGACGCCACTGAGTAAGATCTAGCTTTTGAAACTTTACTCTGGCGAAACAGATCAAACCCACACAGCGCTGACACCTTGCTCAGAGTAGGATTTCTGTCGTAGACGGCTCTCAGCACAGACGAGCTTTCCAAACTCAATTTGCAGTCGCGCCTTGCGATCTGACGAGATCTTGCAAGCACAGATGCAGCCCCTGAAACTGCCCGATAGGCATCAAAAAGACTGCTTCCAGTCATATTGTTTTGGATCAGTTCGACGTAGGCTTTTCTGACTCGAAGGGCCCTCGAGACATTGAGAATACGCGAAATTCCACTGGCTACTTGTGTACATTTCAGCATGGGTAGTTGTGAAACCATGCGTCAGATCGTTGGGAAGATGACGTAACATTGGGAAGTATTTTATATATTTTTCAATTTTTCTCGTTTTTTGATCCATCAAGTTTTTGATAGAGCATAAACATCAACAATGACTGAAGAACGCGTTTCTAAGAAGATTAAAAAGTCAAAGTCTTCAAAGGAGGAGTCTGAGGAGGCGACCCCTATTGAAGAGCCAGAGGTCGAGTATGCTCCCATCAACGCCTTGTCAAAGGAGCTGGAAGGGTTTGTGAGACACCAGACTACTGCCGCCCAAGCCGAGAAGGTTGAAGATGGCAAAACTAACCCCTTCACAGGCCAGGAATATAGCCAGAAATACTTTGACATCTTGAAAGTGCGCCGTGATCTGCCCGTCCATGCGCAGCGTGAAGAGTTCTTGAAAATCTACCACTCGACCCAGATCATGGTCTTTGTTGGTGAGACTGGTTCAGGTAAGACTACCCAGATCCCCCAGTTTGCGGTCTATGATGAGATCCCGCAGGTTTACGGTAAGCAGGTAGCGTGTACACAGCCGCGACGTGTGGCTGCCATGTCTGTTGCCCAGCGTGTGGCTGACGAGATGGACGTCAAGCTTGGTGAAGAAGTTGGTTACACTATTCGTTTCGAGGACCGCACTGGTCCAAACACAATTCTCAAGTACATGACTGATGGTATGCTGCTGCGAGAGGCCATGCACGACCCCAAGCTCGAGCGCTACAGCTGTATTATTCTCGATGAGGCCCACGAACGTACGCTTGCTACTGATATTCTCATGGGTCTCTTAAAAACCGTTGCCGACCGCCGCAAGGACCTCAAGATCATTGTCATGTCTGCCACCCTCGATGCTGAAAAGTTCCAGACATATTTCAACGACGCACCACTTCTGGCTGTGCCCGGTAGAACACATCCTGTCGAAATCTATTACACACCCGAATACCAACAGGACTACATGGAGTCTGCTATCCGCACTGTGCTCCAGATCCACGCTACAGAAGGTGAAGGAGACATTCTTTTGTTCCTCACTGGTGAAGAAGAAATTGAAGATGCATGCCGCAAAATCTCGCTGGAGGGAGATGAACTTGTGCGCGAGGCCAACTGTGGTCAATTAGTAGTCTACCCACTGTACGGTTCATTGCCTCCAGCCCAGCAACAAAAGATTTTTAGCCCTGCTCCCGGGCCACTGAAAGCTGGTGGACCCAAGGGTAGAAAGGTCATTGTTGCCACCAACATCGCTGAAACCTCTCTGACAATTGACGGTATTGTCTATGTGGTGGACCCCGGTTTTTCAAAGCAAAAGGTTTACAACCCAAGAATCAGAGTAGAGTCACTGTTGGTTGCACCTATCTCTAAGGCTTCCTCGCAACAGCGAGCTGGTCGTGCTGGTCGTACTAGACCAGGTAAGTGCTTTAGACTGTATACAGAAGATGCCTTTAAGAAGGAATTGAACGAGCAGAGTTATCCCGAAATTCTGCGAAGCAACCTGGCAAATACTGTGCTTGAACTCAAGAAGCTGGGCATTGATGATCTGGTCCACTTTGATTTCATGGATCCTCCTGCTCCTGAAACTATGATGAGAGCTTTGGAAGAGCTCAATTACCTTGGATGTCTGGATGACGAAGGTAATCTGACTCCTTTGGGCAGAACTGCATCCGACTTCCCCATGGATCCTATGATGGCAGTCATGCTTATCAACTCACCCAAGTTTTACTGCTCGAATGAAATTCTGACCCTGGCTGCCATGCTGTCAGTGCCTAATGTTTTCATTCGACCAAACAACGCTCGCCAGCTTGCTGACGAGATGAAGAATCTGTTTGCTCACCCAGATGGTGACCACCTGACCTTGCTTAACGTCTACCACGCCTACCAGGACGACAAGGCTCAACAGAACCCTTCACAATGGACGTATGACCACTTCCTGTCACTACGTTCGCTGAAAAGTGCCGACAATGTTCGTGCCCAGCTGAAGCGACTGATGGAGCGCAACGGCCTCGAACTGATGAGCACGCCCTTTGAGGACCCCGACTTTTACGACAACATCCGTCGTGCCCTCGTGTCTGGCTACTTCATGCAAGTTGCCAGCAAGCCCAACGGCAACACCAAGAATTTTGCCACCATCAAGGACAACCAAGACGTGTTTTTGCATCCCAGCACGGTCATGGCTCCCGATAACAGGTGGGTCATTTACAACGAGTTCGTGCTGACCACCAAGAACTACATTCGCACTGTCACTGCTGTCAAGCCCGAATGGCTGTTGGAACTGGCGCCCCAGTACTACGATTTGTCGTCGTTCAAAGATGGAGACGCAAAGATGTCGCTGGAGCGGACTGCGGCCAAAGTAAGCAAGCAAAAGAAAGTATCTGATCGTAGAACTGGCAGATACAACTAAGGCAAAAGATGCAACCAATAACACCAACAAAAGGAAATAGAAGAGAGGAATAGTAATATGAATTTAGCAATTGAGATCAACATTAGAGATTAGGTTATCGGATTTCGTAGATTTACCAACACCCGTTCTTTAATGAGCTTACACTTTCAAATGCATGCAATCTCCTGGTCTGGGTTTGTAAATATGAGATAGCGTTAACAATAAGTTATAGGTAGACCAATTGACTCTGAGTCTTCAAGAAGTCAGAAGTCATCAAGGGTTCAACACAGACGTCGACGCTTAGGCAGCGTCAGTATTGAGAATGATTTTGTGAATATCAATATATCAATATAGTTTCGAATACCTGGTACCTGGCTTTTAACCGACGCCTGCCAACATTCTTTAACCAGACCAGAGTTAAGAGCACTCTAGACCCGCCTCGACTCCTTTGCGTAACAGATGTAATAGCTTCTAACTAATTATACCCCAATGTAAATGCTTTAAAATCCTATTTTTCACAAGGTGCCCGGGTTGAATTCGTATTATCGAAAGTCAAAGGGTTCATCAGAGTTTGGGACCTTAGTAATGTCGGCAGAAGCTTTTCTCCACATACAGCAAAAGTACTGCCGAGGAACTAAGAGGAACTAGGCCGCTTAGTCTATATAAAAGCCAACAGAACCAAACTTTTTTAAAATACTTTCTTGAAACTTATCGTAAAATAGTAGTTTAAAATTGTGAATCATGTCTACTCCTCCTGGTGGTAAGTTGAATTGAAAATGCAGCCAGAATGGCCAAGAAAGAGCGCTAACAAGACCCAGATATCGGACTTATCGGCTTGGCTGTTATGGGCCAGGTATGCACGCGAGTTATATTGTCTTCTAGATGTTTGCTAACAGATCATTAGAACCTGATTCTGAATGCTGCAGACCATGGCTACACCGTTGTGGCCTACAACAGAACCGTCTCAAAAGTTGACCATTTCCTTGCTAACGAGGCCAAGGGTAAGAGCATCATTGGTGCTCACTCCGTCGCAGAGCTCTGTGCCAACCTCAAAAGACCCCGCCGTATCATCCTGCTTGTGAAGGCTGGTGATGCCGTTGACGCTTTCATTAACCAGCTTTTGCCTTACCTGGAGAAGGGTGATATCATCATTGATGGTGGTAACTCGCACTTCCCTGACTCGAACCGCCGCTATGAAGAGCTCAAGAAGAAGGGCCTGCTTTTCGTCGGCTCTGGTGTTTCTGGTGGTGAGGAAGGTGCTCGCACTGGACCTTCACTCATGCCTGGTGGCCATCCTGATGCTTGGCCCCATATCAAGGACATTTTCCAAGACATTGCTGCCAAGACTGAGGGCGAGCCCTGCTGTGACTGGGTCGGCGAGGCCGGTGCTGGCCACTACGTCAAGATGGTCCACAACGGTATTGAGTACGGTGACATGCAATTGATTTGCGAGGCATACGATATCATGAAGCGTGGTGCCGGATTCTCAAACAAGGAGATTGCTGAAGTCTTTGCGGAGTGGAACAAGGGCGTCTTGGATTCTTTCTTGATTGAGATTACCCGTGATATCCTGTTCTTCCAGGATGATGATGGAACTCCTCTTGTTGAGAAGATTCTGGATACTGCTGGCCAGAAGGGTACTGGCAAGTGGACTGCTGTCAATGCCCTTGACCTTGCCACTCCTGTTACTCTTATTGGTGAGGCTGTGTTTTCTAGAACTCTGTCTGCCATCAAGAAAGAGCGTGTGAGAGCTGCTGAGATCCTCAGCGGTCCCAGAATCCAGAAGTTCACTGGCGACAAGAAGCAGTTTGTCGACAACCTGGAGCAGGCTCTTTACGCTTCCAAGATCATTTCATACGCTCAAGGTTTCATGCTCATCCGTGAGGCTGGCAAGGAGTACGGCTGGAAACTCAATAACGCTGGCATTGCCCTTATGTGGAGAGGTGGCTGCATCATTCGCTCCGTTTTCCTTGGCGAAATCACCAAAGCCTACCGCGAGAACCCCGAGCTCGAGAATTTGCTCTTCAACGATTTCTTCCACAACGCCATTGACAAGGCTCAGCCTGGCTGGAGAGAGATTGTTTCCACCGCTGCCAAGTGGGGTATCCCTACTCCTGCTTTCGCTACTGCTCTGTCTTTCTATGATGGATACAGAAGTGCCCGCCTGCCTGCTAACTTGCTGCAGGCCCAGCGTGACTACTTTGGTGCTCATACTTTCAAGGTTTTGGATGAGCATGCTAGCAAAACTCTGCCCAAGGACACTAACATCCACATCAACTGGACTGGCCGTGGAGGTAACGTGTCTGCATCCACGTATGATGCTTAAGTACATAACGAAGCAAATCATGTATTTTATAAATTAATTATTATGAATATGTTATCCAGTACTATCTAATTTCATAATGCCATTTTAGGATCAAAGAATACCTCCATGCGAAGAATCGATACAAGAAGACAATCAGCCGGGAAACAGCTAGCCTGGCCATTGTATGTTTTGAACACATCTTTGAACATTGAAATGAAACTCCGTTGACTTGATGATGAGATAAGAATCATGCTGCCATCCTCTGAAGGCTTGCACAAAGAGGCCATTTTCGACGGAGTTGATATTTCAACACAAGCTCCTCCATGCGCCCCCACAACCTGTTCAAAAGTTTTGAAATCATCACGCAGACCGGGTGTAAGGTTGAAGGTGTATCCCTTTAACAGGGTACCATTGAACTGCAGTGCACGCTCCATAATATCAGGAATCGTACGCCCGAATTTCGCTTCACCCACAGCGTCGCACAGCAGATAATCTTCTACTGGCAACCGCTTACGTTCTGCAACGCAATCTGCAAGATAGTTGGTGTTGAGGAGAACAGGGCCATTTGCAATGCTGATTAAAAACTTCTGAGTCCGGCAGATGCCAGGTGCAATGACATGTGTAGCGAGTTTGGCATTCTCAGTCACATAAATATCAAACTGGCTCAAAAGGCGGACATGACTCAGAGGAACCTTATTCTTGATACCTGTGCGCACAATATACATAGGTGATTGATCATTAGAGCTATTGGTCGCTGTGTATAAAGGTGTTGGATTTGACCTTTTGTGTCGTTTAGCAATGGAGTCATCATCCTCTCCCTTGCGTTTCATTTGTGGAGCAGAGCGGGGAACTTCAATTGGAGCAAGGATTCTTTCATGAATTCTAAACAGTTTTGACGCGCTATTACCGTTTGCTGATTTGCTCGGTGTTTCTTCAAAACTCTTTGAATAAGCTTGCCTTGCATTTTCTTTGGTTGACATAGCCGGAGTTATCGGCTCTACCATAGAATGGCGAGGTGTATTTTCTTGCATAAAAGTCGTCGTTATAGCTTCCAATACACTCTGACTTGACTGCGAATCTTCGCTGTTGAGTTTTCTCAGAAATTTTGGATCCAGAGACGTAGTACCAACCACTTCTGAAAGATCAATTCCTTCTGGATAATAAATATATCGCTCTTGAGCCGGGGATTTTGCTTCCCAGGAAGCATAGGAATCTTCCAACCAGAGGTGATTCACAACATTGATATTCCAGTGCCGAGCTGCTTCGACCCTTTTCCCCTCGGGCCGGGCTGCTATTAAGTGGGTGACGTCGGCTGTCAGACTATTTTTGAGGGTAGCTCCAGAAGCGATAACCAGTGCTTTAATGTAAGAGCGTGCATCTTGGATGTAGTTTGAAACTGAAATGACCATTCCTTTCATTGACGGAATTCCGTGTCGAGCAAGAGGATAATGTAATAGCCGAATTATTGGAGAGGTCCATTGGTTGTATTCAGCCATCCAATAAATCCATACCGGACTGCCAATGACAATATTGTTTTGGGAGGCTTCCATGTACTCTGAGCCTTCCCGCCATGATCCAACGTAGGCATCGATATTGTTGTAATCCAGGCTGTCGACAATTGATCCACCTCCTTGGACAATCACTTGTTCAACACTGTCACGCTCTAAAATATCACTTGAAAGATAAAACTTTTTGTTGTCAAAAAGCTCTGCTTTGGATTGAGGCACACTTGACTTTGGAAGATGTAAATATTTCAAGTCAATTAACCTTCTTGTGCAAGCACCCGCATTCCGCGCTTGGCTCCCTTTCGCGAAGCTTTGATATGGAGGCTCATAAGCAGTTTCGTCTAGCTTCTGTCGTAATCTCAAACAGTCGTCTATCCAGTGTGGTAATACCACTTTAATTTTATCTGCATCATGAACAATTCCCTCATTTTCAAGAGTCATTGATATAATGTGAGTCGTTTTGTCACTTGGCTCACTAGACCACTCTCCGCCCAGCGCACTGATACCTCCGTAAATCGCCTCACAGTCTCGAATGCTAAGCCCTAAACATGTCGCATTGATACCTTTCATAAAATATCTCGGATCAGGGGAATATGGTCTCAATGGTTGCAGATTCGTGTTCTTTGCACACTCGTTGATCCAGGCCCGCTTGACAACTGGAATGCCCTCTTTTTCAAACTCTGAATATAGCGAAAAATCTGTGGTGTCAGCAATTACCACAGATATTGACTTCAAATTTCTAGAAAAACTGTCGAGATCATCATCATTCCATATACTTCCTCCAAGTTTCTCAGCTTGGAGCTTGAGCTATTCCATGTGAGCAATTGGGGTTTAAAAACACATATGATCCAAAATGTTCTTACCTCTTCATCGCTTTTCGCGTCAAAGCCTTTGCTGGGCACAAAATACAGAGCTGAGCCCTTGAAGATCAGTGTAGGTTGCGACTGGACCTCCATAATATCTGTGAAACGAATCGACTGAATCATTGTTTACTCTGCCCATGTAACTTTGAAGAAAAATGATCGTGTTACGTAAGCGATTCTTGATGAGATGCGAGTAGATCAAGATCAAGATCAAGTTCGAAGACTGAAACGTTCACTGAAATGCGGTCAGCATGGATCAATTGATGAATTGACAATTGAAAAGTTATCATATTGTTGAATGAATTGGTAGTTTTTATGTCATGTTTTCAGTAATATAGTAGAAAGGGAGGACCGTGTCTTGTCATGAGAGTGTAATGCTAAGAGCCGGTCCGTCAACCATCATCTCGGATCTACACGTTCATAGCTTTCATAAAACGTTGGAAAAAGTTGCTTGTATATTTAGGTTTTTAAATTATACATATTGACCTTTCTTTAGCAATTGAATTGTTCAGAAATTCAAAGTATGGTAAGTCTACGTGACATGATCCGAGATCTAAACCAAGTAGATGTAATTCAGTTTCCTTCTCGTGAAAACACTATTCTAAACCTTTGAGCTCATTATGAAAAGATCTATTACTGTATATATTAGATCTTCGTCATCCCATGCTATGAATGCAATGGCCCTTGACTGCTCGGTCCATCGGAGCATTTGTCACCCGCTGTTGAAATTCATTTCGGAACCAACAAGCTGGTCAACACAACTAACCTCTGAAAACCAATACATACATTAAATTCAACCAATTCCCCCATTAATTCACAAACTCTTCTTCAATATTCACAGAGTAGCAGCCTCTATAAGATTTTGTACTTTAGCTGTCTCCGTTATTGTCTCGAAACCATCCAATGATCTGCCCTAACCCGTTTCTTAGCTGAGGTGAAAAAAAACCTTTCAAACTTCACTTGTCATTAAATCTCCGCCATTGCATGAGCTTAGAAACAGCTCCATTTAAAAGCGACCTGAAGTTACAATGTCGCAAACATCCGATAGTGCAGATGTATCTTTGAGCCACATAGAACCGGCGGCTTTTGTAAGTGCGGGTGATGGAGCGTTGGGCAGAGCCGTTTTTTTGAAGGGTGGTAGCTAACATTAGTACTTGACAGGATATCGGCTCCTACGTTTACGATGCTGGATTCGTTCATGCCGCCTGGGCGGATACCATTCTTTCTGTTGGGTCATTTCCACCTTTCAGACTTCATGCTCTGTTCTTGGCCAGGTCGCCTGTTCTCTACTCGTACCTGTGTGCCAGCACTCCACAACCGCAATCACTCCATCAGATCGACCTCAATGTGCAGGATACTAACTTGAGTCCAATGGCTCTTTCAATGGCTCTTGCGACTCTCTACGGACAAAGCTTAGATCTGCGCACTGTGGATGTGACTCTCGCCAAGGGTTTGATTGCTGCTGGATCGTTATTGGGTCTGGAGGCCGTTGCCGTTTCGGGTGTCAAGTCTTTGCTCAGTGGAGTCTCTAAGGAAACACTTTCCGATGTACTCTCTTTTGCACTAGGCGGCGCAGATGCTAGTGGAGATGTAGACATATTCTTTGCTGGACCTTACCCAGTGTATACGAAAACCCTGGTTCAGTACTTGGTTGACTACGTTCTTGCGACGTTTAATGCGTCTGAGAATCCCCTTGATCCTGTGTTCCGGGATGTTCTCATGAGCCTACCATTCCCTATATTAAAATCAATCTGCGAGAGCGACAAGCTACTGGTCAGTGGGCACATGGGACGACACCAGTTCGCCTGCGAGATTGCATCCGCCAGACAACGACAGGCTCGCAAGAAGATGGCGGCGGCTGGAGGACCAGCTGAGGGCCCCCAGTTTGAAGAAACGGCAATCATGTCTTTCAGCAACGGTAAGGGCAAAGTTGAACTCCTCAGGAGGCCAGTCGGGAAGCGGAAGGTGCTTTGGAAAGCAGGACGTTAAGACTTTGTATATGATGTGTAATTATTACTATTAGATGTGAAAAATTCATGAGTTTTTTGGGTACTTCTCCCAAATGTTTTGAACCCTTCGTACTTGGCCACCGAGATAGTTTTGTCTCATGATTTCTTTCAAACTTTTTATCATACTGGTCTCGGTCTTTTCTTTGATCTTGACCATTGTATTGTTTGGAAGTTTACCTGAATGTCGGTATGTTTTCCCCGCTGGGTTCAATTGTATGCTAACAGTCGTAGTGGCACCCGTATCCACCAGCTTCGAAATTTACTCGCTGCCATTCCCCTTTCGATTTCTAAGTTAGATCAGCGATATCTCGATGGCCGTACGACAAGATTCGTTGTCAGAAGTTCGAAAGCGTTGGAAAAGCCTGCGCGCTGGATTGTGCCTGTAGCATACTGGGTTTTGATATCTGTATGCATAGTGGTTTTCTGCAGAGACACTTATCCCCAGATCGAATCTTCCAACCTTAGGTATGTACTGGTCATGAAATCGTGCTACATCTTGGTTAACAATACGCAGAAATTTTACAATTGCATTTACAATCATCGCTCCATATGTGACCTCTATATTGGCCACCTTCATCTCTCCTGGCCATGTCAACAAAAATACTCTCCCACGCGCCCTGCAACAATTTCCCTACGACAATATTATCTTTTGTCAAACATCTCCAGATTGTCGAACTTGTAAGCTTACCAAACCTGCGCGAAGTAAGCACTGCAGTACCTGCGGAGCGTGTGTTCTGGTTTGCGACCATCACTGCGTTTGGTTGAATAACTGTGTTGGGCATTTCAACTATCGTTACTTTCTGCTTTATCTATGTGCAAACATTTGGCTTCTTGGCTACGGATTTTGCCTTACATTCGGTCTAATATGGGCCCGAGTGAGTGAGGCTGAAAAGGTTGGGTCGACCATCTCCAGGTGGCAGAAGGTTGCATTATCAGACGAACTCAGGAGCACGACCTGTTTGGTTCTTTTCTGCGGCACCATGATCTGGCTGGTCCTCGCTTTTTTCATTGAGCATATGCGCTATATTTATTTAGGAGTCACCACGAATGAGTCTGCCAAGTGGGAGGATGTCCAGGATTGCATTGGAGATGGCACTATTTTCATGTTTACCAACCCGGATATCCAGACTCATTCTGAGCATGAGCACAACATTGTCGTGCAAAAGATGCCGGATGGGTCTTATAATCGTCGACTCAGTCCAGAAGAACTCAGGATTGTTAATGATCAAAAACTGAGATTGACGAAGGTCAAGTCGGTGTACGATATCACCAACATCTATGACAAGGGATTTAGACGGAATTTTATTGATCGCGCGTTTCCAGCATCTCTGTGATTTTAAGAGTAAAGGATAATGAGCAGTTTTATTTCTTGTGGTACAAGCTTTGACCTTGCATCAATAAGAACTTTTTGAAATATTGGACAGGTCATTATCGACGATATCCACTTTGGGACGCTGCAAAATTATCAAGACCCTGTTACATTGTCTCTTGACATCATAGTTTGTGCCATTGTAATCACTGATCATCATTGTGCTTTATTAATGAATATTTATAACTTTTAATACTATTAATACAATTGATACAAACCTATTTCACACCCAGTCGTTCAAACGACAGTCTGCTTCCTAAGTTCTCATCAGTCGGTCATCCAAGTTACTCATTCAGGAATTAAGTAAGAATTGAATAAGATTTAAAATCATCTATAAGTATTTTTATCCAATCAATATTCATTCTTAATGTTAGGTAGCTTAAAAAGTTATATTAAACTCTTTCCTTATAAATGACTTTGTGCCTATTACTGAAAGCATAGTTGCCTAGTTAGTTTTGTACCAACTCCCATCTCCCTTTTGAGCGAGTTAAATCACAGCCCTATTTCTTCCAACTAACAATTGTGACAACTTTCTGAATTCATATTCGCCATGATTTATATATGTATAATATATAAAAGAGTAGCATATTGCAGGTTTTTTTTGCAAACCAAGATATCAATTCAACTGCTATCATCTCCAATGGTTTCCTCAGCTTTGCAGTTCAAGAAAGCTTCAGCCCAATCCACAAGAACCTTTATGGGATCAAGCCAATGCAATTCCAAAAGGTTTTTGCAGCGTCTTGTAAAAGTCGCTCGCAAGAAAGCTGACTCAAATGTCCAACTTTCTAGCTTGGTCCCTGATGAAGGCAAAAGTGCCAAAGATCACTTCATGACAATCCTTCCCAACGATGATACAAAAGTGTCGAAAAAGCCATTGACTAAATCAATATTGCAAAAGCAGTCAAGTACTAGAAAGAAGGGGCATGCTATCCAATGTCAAACTGAGCTGTTGACTCCTCCTCATAACAGTAATCATGTATCAACGAGTACCAATGTCGATAATACCAAAATCACAAGTGAATATGCTAAACCCATGATAAACCAAACTTGCGCAACAGAATCCTTTTTAAATATTGTTGAATCTCGCAGTTTTCATTTTTCCCACACTGACTGCTATCCTGATGCAGCTTCAACCAATACTAAATGGTGGGAACTTCCCAAAACTGGTCATCGGTTGCCCAAACTCCCTGACCGTCCATCTCACTGGAATCAAAATGAAGTGATGAGTTTAAGCAGCTATGTAGCTCGTTTGAGACATGAAGCGCAATATCCACAGCTGAGCATGAGTTCATAATGGTTTAGGACCAATAAAACAAATCTTGTAATATCAACACACTTTATCCTGTAACATGTTGTGTATTACTTCAAGATGGTGTTTCTCAAGTGCTGTCTGATATGTTCTGAATACTTTCGAAGCAAATTCTCTTTATTCTCTTTCTTCTTTCCATTGATCTTAGTCGTCCCAAACGAGAGGAGATACATCTCTTTGCTGCTTCTCTGTGTTTGTCTCTCTATGTCAACAAATTAAAGATTTAGAGCAGAGAACAACTTGAATGGTAATCGGAGTATACCTTCATGTACTGGTCGTCCAATTTCCAAACAAGCTGACTGCTGAGAAGCTGAACTACTTTACTGGTCTAATACTGGTGTGTTCTTCAAAGAAGGATTATCATCTACAAGCCTCCTAGTGGAATAATGAGCCCAACAAATTCAACTCTATTATTATGTGCGTACAACAACAAGCAAATCCAATATCTTCAAGTTTCCTCATGGTTGGAAGATTCAATGGAGAGTAAGTTAATGGTAGGTTCTAGGGATGCACCATCGGCCATCCCTCAAACCATTGTGAAACCTTTTGATTGGTGAGGCATTTAGAATGCCTCGTGGTTTGGTTTCAAGTGTTGATGGTTTTCCAATGGCCCGCTTGGTTACAGGTGATTTGGAATCACCAGGAAGTTGCAAACGACGGCGGGCATTGGGATTGGAAACCATTTGTGAAAAAGTGGCCGGCTTGCGAAAGTTCGCCTTGCGGTGATCTTTTGCATCGCAGTCATCTACTTCACACAACACTTTTGCGCCTTGCGGCAATTGGGTGCCTCTTTTGGAGGCTGCCAAGTGCGCTACTCTCTCATTGATGCTTCGAAGATATTGGCGGACGTTCTTATGAGAACTGGGAGATTCATCTCCCGAGGGGTTCAACTTTTGCTCCAGTAAACTGTTGCAAAAGTTGTCGAGATCAGCTTTGAACCTTTTCCTCTGAACGGAAAAGCGATCCAAGTTCTCCACTGAGGTATCTACCTGCACTTCACTCTGCGGGCATATGGACGAGTCGGCTTGGGATTGGGATTGCTGCAACTCGGAGCTATCGATATGAGTTTCAGAATGAGAAGGGGGATTGAGATCATCGCTGGCTGCAATTGGAATGTCATTGGAGCGCTTTTTGAGAATTTGCTTGGCATGTAATACATAACCTTGAGGCATGAATGCTACATCCAGAATACATGGAGTGCTAGCCTCAGGTACAACTGAATTACCCTTGCAGTCGCTCAAATTGTGCTCCAATTGTTGAATTGTTGACTTGGCAGCCGTGAGTTGATCTTCTAATTGCTTCTCGC